>JAWZYV010000187.1:0-18054 GCA_038373885.1 Cheiracanthium punctorium
CGAATCTACCGTTTAAACGCTAGCGCACTTTCAAGAAATTCCCCCCATAGGCCATAATGTAAAAGAAATCTTTGTCGTAGCCCTGTAGAAAAACTATAAGTCCTATACACACCAAATCAATACCGGTCTTGCGACGGTGGTTTATGAATATATATCCAATTTGAGCTCAATCGAATGCTCCGTTCAGGAGCTATCGTGTTCACTCACATACACACAAACCACACACACACACACATACACACACACACACACACACATACACACATACATACATACATCTCGTAAAAATAGCATAAATGGATTCAGAAGCCCTCAAAACGTGTAAAAACACCAAAAATCTCGAAGTCGAATTTTTTCATGATTACAATACTTTTCCTTACATGGTACAATGTTCGGAAAGTAACAATGCACACAATATCATACAAACAATAAAAAAGGCTACAGAAAAACAGAAACATCGAAAGTGAAAAAGAGAAATAAATGGAGTTAAAAAAAAAGAATAGACAAAAAGGAACTCTACATGCTAAGAGCGACGAAAAATCTTCCCCTGTTTTTGCAAAATATATATATAAGGTTGTACCGATTATAAATTCCCGATTTTCACACATAGATGACGTTACGCACAAATGTAGTGAATAAAAAATGTCTGATTTTTATTTTTTCATCTGATAGATAGAGCATTTCTCCTATAAAATAGGTGGGCAGCGAAGCTCATCTGAAAAAAAAAAAAAACCTATTTTTTATTGCATCGAATAAGTCGAATTTTGTACCAAGAAAGAGCGCACTTGTAGCAAGTTTTAATTCATTTCTTCATTTGGAAGAAAAGTATTGCTGTAACATATCGTATTCTTGGCGAAGCATCAAGTGAACATGCCTGATCGAATACAAATTGTTAAGATTGGTCCCGACAAAAAGTATGATTTGGATGAAAAAAAGACGACAACGCCCACTACATCCCAAAAAGTTTGATGACATACTTAATTGCATTTGCATAGCTTTGACAGAGATTCGTTTCATACGCAAGTACTTCATGGAGTTGTACAGCAAAACAAAACAGAGTGATTTTGTTTTTTTATATAAATTAACATGAATGTTTGGAAATTAACCAGAAAACCTAGTAAATATCATAATATACATATCTTATCTGCCTTGTATCATACATCGGCATGGCACATAGTTTTTATACCAGGTCATGGTCATTTCATGCTGAAGTAACTATGGCACGATTCTTTTGAGCAGTGTTTGTTTTGTTGTTTTTCTTTTGCTGTTTGTTGAATTCAACAAAGTTCCAAACTTAAAGCTCTCTGTATCAAATCCTGGAGTTATTGCTGTGACAAGAATGACAAATCAACAAATCACAACAATATACACGCATCAACAAAGCATATTATAAATCCATTATTACTTCCAGTATTGTTGCGAACAATGCATGCTTCCTATTGATTTTAAACAGTACATTGTGAGATTTTTGTAAAGTAGCATCGACACTGAACTTGTGCTGCTAATTCGTTAGAATTTTGCTGAATTTTTGCTGATTCCTATACGAATTTAGATTCCGTTGCTTCGCAATGGGTTTGTGGAAAAAAATTCGTGCAGCTGCGTAAGTTATATCAGATTTTACATGCTCATTACAATTTTATTCAGTTTCATTGGAGTTATCAATTATGTTACTTAACATTACGATGAAAATGCTTCTCGGCAAACTACCTATGGTAAAAATTTAGAGAACAGAGCAGATTTACTACAAGCTTTCATTTGGGGACTGTTTGATTTTTGGCTAATTGAAAGATGTTATTTCCTGCCGTAAGAATGGTTGCTGGAAATCACAGCGATTCTAGGTTATTCCTTTGTTTCGAACTGCAAGAATCCGCCTTAACTATCACAAAAATTGTTGAGTGATGCCAAATACGAGTATTAAAGCTGTGCCTAGAAAATCCCCAATTCTTATTTTATTGCACTCTCAAAAATAAAGATAAAAATGATTTTTGAAAATTTCTTTTCATTTGTATGAGCATGTTACATCAAGCAGTCAACATCCCGAAAAATGAAATTTAAAAATAATTGCACATGGTAAATAACGTCTCACGTGATTAACGCATCCATCATGCGGTTTAATGTTATTTTTTGGAATGTTGTGCCTTGGCTGCTTGGATAAGTGCAAAGCGTAAGCATTAAAAAGCGTAATACTTGTCCTTTCCCTGTTTTGAAATACTGTGCCCGTTAGAGAAAGATCAAAATTTCCCCCTCCCACACAAATATTAATAGAAATTTGTTTCACGAAATCTGGTTAATAAAGGAATGGAATCTATACTACGAAAGGAACGAATATAAAGTAGCGTTATTGAGAATTTTCATGAGGAACAAAAAGAGAATTTCGATTAGAAGTATAATAAAACTTCACTCAAAAGAGCATCTTAAAAAATTGGTCTTTCTGAATAGTTCTGAATACAGATTAACCCTTTGTCGAGCAGTGTTCCCGCTCTGGGAACACCAAACTCTGACGTTTTGACTGTTGCCAGTCACGAAGAATAGATTTGATTTCTATAAAAATAGTTGCGGGTGACTACTAGTATAGCTCCACCAGAATCATTTACTTTTTAGAACGTCCTTTCCCGTAAAAAAATGGTCACGATTATTTTTAACAGCACTGACCTCTGCTGAAAAATGGAAGAAGGCGAGAACAGCTAGATAGATTGACCAATGCCGAAAAAAGGGCAGCCGTTGCCATCGCTCGACTTAACTACCAGCAAGATGGCAGACGATCGAAACGTTCATCGCGTGCCACAGATCTAGTGCCACAGAACACAAAAAATGAATGTTTTACTACAGCATACGATCCCTAATTTTGAAATGCATCAGAGGTTTTAGCTACAAACATATTAATGTGCAAACGAACCTTGTCAGGCATTGCGATCACCAGCTCAACACTTGAAAAAATAGATGTATCTTAGCTGTTTTGTGAAATTGATGTTTGGAGACCCGGAAAGAGATTTGTTTTATCGAACTCTGACACGCCCAAATGTGACCACCAGTTTTGACACAGCTTGTATATGGTACATAATGCGTAACATATACTTGCATATAACTAGTACATAATACAGGTCACTTTAAAGCATTCCACGTCCAAAGCTACGAGAGGACTCTCTGCTGACGGGTGGATACCTTGGGAGGAGGCCTTTTTATCAAGAGAAAGCCGCCCAAAACTCTAAAATGTTAGATAAACCAGCAAGGCCTTAGAAAAAACACTAGAAAAAACACTCAAAAAACTGGTGTTAAACGATAAAGTAATTAAAAAACTTTGTAAAAAACACACATAAGAAGTAAAAGGAAAAAGGATACGCGTTTCGTTCAAAAATTGTTTTGAACTTCTTCAGTCCAAGCCCTTTGGCGTAAAGAACACAGGGAACACAGGGCCTTATTATCGCAAGGGCAAATCGGGACTTTGCCCAGTGCCCCAAATTTCAAATGTTCTAAAAATGTCTGAAATATTCTTTTCTATCTATCAAAATTTTATAAAAAAAATAAAACAAATTTCATAGATGGGGACCCCAAATTCATCAATGCTCGGGGCCCCTGTTCGTCATAATCGGTCCCTGTCAACCAAGTAAGGCCATAACCCTAAGCCTGTACTCTTCAACAATCTACTAATGTTCAGTATAAGTCTCATATAGTCAGCTGTTGGTAGACTCCATTTCCGGGTTTATCATCTCAAATTGGACTACGTTGATATTATAGGTGAGGTAGCAAGTAAAATTTAATGCTTACCTGTCTCATTAAAACTCAAGGAGGATTTTAAATCTTGAATTAGGAAAGGTATTAGTGATTTGGAGCAATAAGATGAATCTTTCTTTTACTGACAAACGAACAAATTTATTTATAAAATTCATACACGAGGACTAATATCAAAACATCACGATAAAGACAAATCGAACTTAAACACAAGAGAAAGAATAACAGAACCGCAGAGAATTCTGGGATAGGGAAATCGGAGAGAGCTGAGTAGTACTTATGCATGATTACATGCTCAGATATAACATTCTGAGATTAGCTTTTAACCATTCCCTGCATCTTCCATTTTCAGTTGCTGCTCTGCTCGAAACACAAAGAAAATCGAATTTGATTTTGATGAATTTCCGAATGAAAATATGCTTCATCGTATAGAAACTGTAAATGGGTGAGTATTTAGGAGGTCCACTATTTTATTGTTCTTTTCACCGCAGGAACACACGTGACGCACGCTTAAAACTCATTTTCGATCCATTCATTCAATAACACGATATTTCTTAGTCTTACTTACACATAACAGAGGCAGACTCGATGAAAGGTAGATTAATAATGAAATCTCTGATAGCACACTCCATTTTAACCCTTTCGCTACGGGAAGCGCAAACGCGCGCTTATCGCTGAGGCCGGCAGTCTCTTTCGCAAGTGTCTGTCCAGGGCTGGAGAGTTTTTCGCTATTAAGCCTAAATCCATGAACAGAACAATCAGAATATATTATAGTGTCACTATCACTACTATCCGAATCTGCTTCAGAATCAATATCTCATAATTTCAAATAATTTGCGCCATTTCTGCTATTTCAAGCTCTAACACTTTCGAAGCTTCGACATTCTAACTGTAAAATGAGAAAAAATCCACGTCTACTAGATCTAATTATCCACTAAAAACTGGACTGCAAACCGAAATACCCAACGCTGTAGCGAAAATAAAACTCCCTGCTTACTATAAAGAAATACCACGTACGAATTTATAGAGCCGTCATAAAGTATACCATTTAGAAACATTCCTTTCAACTTACGTTTATATTATCAAAAACCACGTGTATGTGAGTCATGCTACTCCCATTCTGAGTAGAAGGTCAAATCTACATGTATCTGTAACCGTATGGACATACAATGCCATCTTGTGCCAAAAGTTATAGTTTTTAAAACGTTCCAGGACACTGGCACAACTGTGTGACGGCCGGGGGTGAACGAGGAAACGCTCTGGCACGTCAGCGTGTCGGGCGGGAACTGAGTGCGTTTCTTACTGGCACGTATGCGTGACAGTCGGCGCGAAAAGGTTAAAGTCAAATTTTAATCACGCTCATACGTAATACGTCCACGTCTATAGAAAGAAATATTTAATCCTTTCAGACCCTGCGTCCACAACTGTGAACACAAAAATTACCTATACTATAGTACTGTATGGATCTCCTAATTTGTGCACATAAAGGAAAGCAATTTTCCTCAAAAATTTAATAATTGCTAATAATAGGGAAATTGCTTAATCCGGTGTGAAAGGGTTCAACTCATAATCTGGAATATCCAGAAAATGTCCACGAATGAGCTAAAACTAGGTATAGAATATCCAGAATAAGACTTTTTATGAATTTACTTCAGTTTTCAGTCTCATTGTCGATAAATTCTGGCTACTTTATGGCTGTAAAATACTAACAGTGATGTGTGCAAAAGCTCGGTACGCATAAATGTTGACGCTCGACTGGATCTTAAAGGTTTGTCAATCAAATTAGCACGTTCACAATTACGTCTATATGTATGTCCTTAAGACACTATATCTATTTTGAACTATATGACTTAAGGATGTCATACAGTGCAAAAATAAAAGGAAAAGAGGAATAGAACAAATCCTGGTTATTTTCTGAAATTCCAACTTGTCTGTATACGTCTTTTGAAAGAGTTCCGTGTAAGCTTTTGCAGTGTAAGATGTCGTCATGCGCCGTTCTCAGGTAACTACTTTGCTTTATAAAGGGGCCAGCACACATCGCATGTAATGGTAGGGTTCAATGCCCATATTGCACAGGGGTACTGCTTAGTCCGAACTTACGTTAAACTTGCCATTTCACAGAACTACCACACTCATAGCTTTAGCAATAAGCGGGGCATTCACTGCTCATAATTGTGTACATATGTATGCCTAAACGCAACCATTTTTGAATACTCTTACGACTGCCGTCAATGTAAAATGGAATTTCAACTGCACTATTTTAGGAAACTGAATAAATTTAAAGAAAAATATTTGAATACTAGTATTTCTTTAAATGCATATTTTCCTAAAAAACTTGAAAAAAACCACATCATCAATTATTATTTAAATAACGTCCATCAGAGGTATTTTTAACGCCTCTGCAAGCGTATTTCACACATTAAGAATAAAAAGAGATACTCCTTAAAAGTTTGATTACACGTATTTTCACGCTCTACATTTTAAAGTAAGATTTAACATATTTTTTAGTTGCACCACGTTAAATGTAAGAATGTAAAATGAGCTTTAAATGAATATAAAAAGACAACAGCGTCAACCTGCGTTTGTTTACCAATTAACTTCAGTTAGGTGTATTTTCATTGGCCACTTTTATGCTTGTCTTGATTTTCAATTCCTTAAACCACTAAATTTATTCCTCTTAAACTATATTCATTCCATCAAAATAAGTCAAGGAGTATTTTCACTCCTTGAAAAAAATAACATAAAGCTCGATCTCAATTCGTCATGTAGCAATTGAGTCAGTTGACTTACAGCACCATCTATTGAAAATAACAGAGAACTTAAACCAGAAGAAATGTTATAAAATTATATAGAATGTTAGCTTAATTTTTTTCCCCCTGTTGACTAGGTTTCGTCCGTGCTTTGTGCAAGTAGAAACAGAACTAATTGAAAAATTGAAAGAAGGAATTAGAAATGAACCTACAAAATACATGAATGCCCATTATATGCTTCTTCAAGCAAAAAAACTTATTAAACAGAATTTGAATAAAGTTTTGTCAAACGAAATAGACTCTTTGAACGGCCTCCTGTTGAAAATTGAAGAAATTCCGGAATGGAACATGTTGGACAAAAGTACGAAAAAAGTTCTTGTACGTTGGGCTAATTTTGCAAATTGTATTACAAAAGCCGTTTACCAACTTCAGGAAGATATGTAAGTAAAAACTATAATATAAATACAAGAAATGTAGCAATGAATGTTTGTATTTGTGTAACTTTGGGGCCAATGACACTGAAGTGCTAATAGACAAAGAATTACTTATGATCAATCATTATAACTATGATCAAGTTACTTATGATCTATGTAAATAAGTATCCAAATCTTATTTATAAAATGAAAATCTGTTTGTTTGTCCATTTCGCAATCTACAGTGTTAGACCTATTGGCTCGAAATTTCGCGCTAATACGTAAAAAAAATTCAGGAAAAATTTTGCTCCTCTTTAAATGTCTGAAAATCCACCTGTTCTTCAATCTTTAGCTATTTTTAGCTATTTTCAGGACCAGAATGCTTCTTTTGATAAAGAGTAAAACAAAGTGAAGCAATTGAGTAAAAAAATTAGGTATTGTAAGTGAGATGGCCGTCAATTTGATACCACTGCTTTGAAGGCAAAATAGAGACTTAAATTTGTTTGAAATAGCGTTTAAAGATCACCAAGATTATTTTTTTTTACAAATAAAATGATTTCCTCTTCATGAAGTTTTGATATAAGAAGGATTGTTCACGGCAAAACGAAATCTTTCGAATGCGAAAGGTCTCCGACAACACACTCCCGAAGAGATTAAGCACATTTTAAGGAGAGCACTCAATTCCAAAGACAAGAATGTTCATTTTGAACAAAAGTAGAACTTCTTTAAGAGTGCGTGTCCGGAAATTTTTTGCATCGAAATGATTTCGATTTGCCGGGAGTAGCCCACGATGATTAATACATTGATTATTTTGATTGTTTATTTCTTTCACTTTGGCAACAGTTGAAGCTTTGGCTTGCTAATGAAATTTCTCATTCTGATGAAAGCAAATAAAATCTGGTGTTGTGACAATAGTTTTAACTGAAACAATAAAGGTTGAAAATTCATAAAATTTTGAATAAAATTGCAAAATACTAAAAATTTTGACAGTGTCAAAAGATTGCCAATTTTTGCAATTTTGATTTTTAAAAGTAGGAATTTTTTTATGATATTATGGATTAAGTCCCCATTAAACGAAACTCAGTATTCACACACACAAAAAAACCTTATTTCACTGAAATATTTATTATCATTGCTTTTCTTTTATAGGTATGAACAATTTCCGAAGTACAGTTTTCTGCTTCCACTTTTTCTTACTTATGAAACTGAATAATTATTTTTTTCAAAGAAATACGGACAAAAAGCCATCTTTTTTTTCTATTTAAACGTACTTATTCAAACAGGCCAATTTTCTTCTTCATAGATATTAGATAATTTGTTCAACACTTTTACTCTGAGCTACATCTATCATCTCTACAGCCATTTAAAAATCCTCTTCGGAATATCTGTTTCAATCGAAATACAATCTCATATCATAGAAACGTTTAGCACCTAAGCCTACCAGCAAAACTTGTCTTCCCTAGAACCAACGAAATAGCTCCAATATAGAGTCAATGAAATAGCTTCTGTTCAGAATATCTGCATCAATCAAAATAGAAAACTATTTCATAAAAATGTTTAGAACCTGAACCTATCAACTCAGTCTGTCTTCTTTACAAACAATGAAATAGTTCTAGCTCAGAATATCTGCATCAATCAGAATAGAAATTTATTTCGTAAAAATGTTTAGAACCTGAATCAATCAACTCAGTTTGTCTTCTCTACAATCAGTTAAATAGCTACAGTTTTGAGCATATCTGCACCAATGACAATAGATAATTATTTCATAAAAATGTTTAGAAACTGAATCAATCAACTCAGTCTGTCTTCTCTACAAACAACGAAATAGTTCCAGTTCATAACATCTGCATCAATCAGAATAGAATTTTTTTTTTCAAAAAATGTTTAGAACCTGAAACTATCAATTCAGTCTATCTTCTCTAGAAGCAAAGAAATAGCTACAGTTCTGAATATCTGCTTCAGCTGAAATAAAAGCTTATCTCGTAGAAATATTTCAAACCTAAACCTATAAGCTCTTCTCTTCAACGAATGAAATAATTACGATTCCAAATATCTGCTTCAATCAAATAGAAACTTATCATATAGAAATTTTTAGAGTATGAACGTATCAACTCCATTCGCGTCATCTCTACAGCCAATGAAATAGCTCCATTTCTGAATACGTGTTTCAATCAAAATGAAAATTTGTCACATAGATGTCTAGAGCCTTTACAAATCAACACCATCTCTATTCATAACAAGCAATAATAGCATCATCTAAACCAAGTTGAGTCTGCTTCAGTCGAAATAGAATAGACCATATTGAACGTTTCAATACTTTAAGGTATTATCTCCATTCCTCGTCTCTAAAGCTAGTCAAATATCACCAGTTACGAATGATTTGCCTTAAATGAAATAGAAATTTATCATATTAAAAGTTTCACAACCTGAATCTACGATCTACAGTCTTCCGTCTACAAGCCAATGGAGCTCCATCAGGACCGAATCAAGTTCAATCAACTTCAAATGAAATAAAAATCTACTAAGTTGACCGCTTCGCAACTTCAACATATGATCTCCATTCGTCTTCTCTACAGTTACTCAAATATCACCAATTATGATTAATCTACTTTAAGTGAAATAGAAATTCACCGTTTTGAAAGTTGTATACCTGAACTCGCCTTCTGTATACAGCCAAATCTCACCAGATATCATCATGTTGGATCTACTTCCGAATTAATAGAAATTCATCAAGTAAAGATTTTCACAACCTGAACTAATGATGTCCTGCTTTTTTCTATCTATAGACAATGAAATAACATCAGGTCTGAATTAAGTCGAATCTGCTTCGATGTAGAAACCTGAAAAAATGAACTCTAGACTTCTGTATAGCCGGTCAAGTATTTAGAATTTAAAAATGAAGCTCAGTTTTCCTTTTCCGAATTGAAATATTTGCCATATTGAAAATTTCACAACCTGAAACGGATGCCACATTCTGCCATCAAGAAATGAAAACTTTGATTCCAGATTTGCTACCATCCACAAACATCTGCTGTTGACCAACTATAGCCAGCTCTGATATTTCTACCGATGTCGAGTCCAAAAGTCCTGATGCCAAGTCCAAAAGTTCTGTTGCCAATCTGCTTCGATATAGAAAGAGTGTAGAGAACTGAACGAACGACCTCCAGCCTTCTGTGCAGCCAGCAAAATATTACAAGACGAAAATCAAGGTCCATCTTCTTCAATCCTGTTGGAACATTCAAAACCTGAAACGGACGCTTTAAGTTCTGCCACGAAGAGATAAAGACTATAAACCCACATTGGCTACCACACATAACATCTGAAATCTCATCTGTGGTAGTCAGCCATGACATTTTTTCCCGATGCCGAATTCTTAAGCAAGATCGAAACACGAACAATGTCGGCTAAAGTGACTTTTTTAAACCGAAGAGGACACCTCGCATTCTTTTCCAACAAAATCGCCTAGAGGTTGTCCATAAATGACTATACTTAACCGAGGGCCTTTGCATAAGACATCCTGCAGGGTCCACCTGTGACTGTGACTAGCTCCTGTGACTCTCGCCAGCATCCTCCGCCGCCATGCCTCCACCAAAAAAGGGGTTTCCGCTAGGTCATGTAGCAGAAAAGTTGCATGACCTAGTTGGTACCTGGTCACCGTAGTCCTCTCAACAATATCGAGAGTTGAAGTGCGGTGGCCGAAAGGGGAGTGTTCGTAGAGCATTTCAAATGAACGAACAATTGATACTGAATACCTGCGCACTATTTTGCGCATGTTATGTCTCTCCTTAAACGAGGGTTCTCACTGCATGTTATCTATTGTTTTGCCCCCGGCTCAAGGGGGCCTTGGAGACTCCCCCAAAATGGATGTACTACTTTATAATAAGAGTAATTTGATATACATCAGAGTAATTTGATTATTTATTTACCAGTAATCTTACGCCTTTACGCAGTGGCGCAACGGCGGATCCCAGAATCCCCGAGAATCGAGGGATCCCCGAAAAGTCAGGAGTCCCAAAATCTTTAAAATAGTTAAATGTGTCTTTTAAGGCGCATAAGCCTTATTTTTACATATTACATATTCTAATATTCCATTCCCTCTAAATTCCCCAGTAAGGGGCCCCCTTTTCAATCTCTAGCCTTAGGTCTCCAATGCAGTTAGTCAGGGCCTGCTTATCCTCTTGATATACACTTAGCTATAGTTCACCACCTCGCACGCTTGCGTTTATTGTTGTTTAAACTACTTTTTCTTTCATAGCAAATAGTTTTGGTTACTTCGGTTTTCGCTTTTAAGTTCTTTCTAGATTGTTCGAAATGCTCTATGAGGTAGCCCACCTCCACGTGGTACTCCCTGGGCAACATTTCGGGACAGATTTATTTTTCTCATCTCCCGAAATGGCAAAGAGGCTACCAAACACCAGACAAATGTTCAAGGAGTAAATGCTTATCAATTTGAAGTGTAAACATTTCCAATGCTGAAAAAGGGGAAACCTTTGCCACCGCTCGATTTAACTACCAGAAACATGGCGGTCGATTGAATCGTTCATCGCGTGCCAAAATCTAGAGACCATTTTTTGGCACAGACTAGCTGTGCGCGCGCGCACTCCTTTTTCTTATAAATTCTTTTGAATTTACCAAATAAAGTCAATCTTTAGAGTAAACTTAGTGTGTTAACGAGGAGGGGAGGTACGTGGCCCTGTGCCCCCCTCTGGATGGTGACGTGGGACTTGCGACGGTGGGAGTTCCGACGCTCTTGAAAATCCTCGGATTTCCGACTGGGGGGGAGGCAGTGTGGCCGGACCCACTGTTTTTTTTTTCGGGTCTCGCAAAGGGCCAGCGGTAGCCTATTTTCGAGGAGCCCCCTATAACGATGGATGAACTTACTGTTGTTTTGGGGGGGTCTCGCAAAGGGCCAGCGGTAGCATATTTTTTCGAGGGGGGGGATCCTACAGCGATGGCCGGACCCACTGATGATTTTTTGGGCCTCGCAAAGGGCCAGCAGTAGCATATTTACGAGGGGCCTTCTGCAGCGATGGCCGGATGCCCGTCGATGGCAAGCGATGACCGTCGGAAATCCCACGTAACCCTTCCAATGGTTCTTTAAGCTTAAAATAATCACGGGTTATCAGATATGGCGCATATTGCCTTCCAAAAACACCAGCATGAGCTCGACTCAGCTTTTACTGCATTTTAAAGCAACAGCTGTAACCGTGCGCGAATGTTAGTTTTGGCGACAAGTGAAAACCATTTTCACTGCTTGGAGCAGGTAACCCTGTCTAAATTACATCTGAAAGGAAGACCGTCACCTACAATATAAACATTTTTTTCAAGATTAAAGAAAAATAAATAAAAGAAGGAAAACTGTGAAACTTTCATATTTTAACTAAGCACTACAATGTATGAGTGTATCATAATTCATAAGTCGGCCTTATTTGTCTTCCATGTTCATTACATCGGAAAGTGTACCATACTTCATAGTGACCGTATTTGTGGGCCTTGGTTTATAAAACACTTTTTTTTGGAATAAACATCTATACTAAAATCAGTTTTACAATATTCGCCAGGCATATTCTAAATCTACTTGACCTGTATAAATGCTGTTTGGGAAGTGCATCATAATCCACGGGTGTACCGTATTTGTCTTTCTTATTCGATAAAACACTTCTTCGGAATTGAAATCTATACCAAAATTGCCTCCTAAAACTATTTTACAATCTTCGCCTGGCATCTTCACCTGGCATTATAACTATACTTTACCTTTGTAGTAAACACTTTATTCTCCCCCCGCGTTATCTGGCACATTTAAGTTTTTCTCTCAACAGGCCGAAATGAATAAGAAATATTTTTTTAGTCCTGTAAAACTATAAATCATATACACGCTAAAATCAATAAAAGTTGCACAGCGGTAGTCTTTAATATATAGTATACCAAATTTGAATTTAAAATTAAATGAAATTTATATCAGAATCTCGCCTCCTAAAATTGTTTTAAAATCCTCGACAGACATAGTCTAACTACACTTCAGTTTTATTTACACCATATAGATACCAATATTCCAATCAAATAAACAGCAACGTTCAAGAATATCTAAACAAATGGAAGATAGCGTAGCAACAAATATAGATATAGCGTTGTAGAATATCTCCACAAATATGGCAGACTGGCTGTGCGCGCATAGCCAGCTGTGTGAGAAAATGGTCTCTTCATCTGTGGCACGCGATGAACGATTCGATCAACCGCCATGAAACTGGCGCTAGCATATTTTCGAGGTTAAATCGCGTTTCCAAATCAATAGTTTATATCGAGCGATGGCAACGGCTGCCCCTTTTTCAGCATTGAGCAGTCTCTATCCAGTTATTCTTCTATACCACGATGTATTTCCATTGTATTCTCCATTTTTCAGTAGATGCCAGTGCTGCTAAAAATATTCCTGGCAATTTTACAGATAATCGAGAATTTTTACGAGGAATGATGTGCTACAAAGTAAAGCATTCTCGTGTAACTGTGATACTCTTAAGTACTCTTACTGAAGTCAAATTTATTCTTCGTGACTGACGACAGTCGAAACGTCCCAATTTTGTGTCCTCACGGCGAGGACAACTCGGGTTAAAGGAACCCGATTTCAGTCAAGAAAAGACATCTCTCATTGATGACATTCAGCAGACAACTGACTCTGCTGAATGTGACGGCACGGATGATGACCATTCCAAAACCTGCCTTCTAAAATTGTTCCCAACAATAGGGGTAACGCTGAGAGACATGTGTGCGTTACCAAGGAGACTAATTCGAAGGGGATCAGTACTTCGCGTTTCCAAATCAATAGATGTATTTTTGATAAACAAAAGATTCTATACTTTTTGAACACACCTTGTATTATTTTCAAAATTTAAGTTAACATAGCACACCTCATAAGGAAGAAGTTAGATCAGAAAATTACGTTTTTCTTCCAGAAAAACGAAAAAAAAAATTAGCCTTGTACATCTCTCACTAGATTTTATTTGAAAACACCCTTCTAACTTTCTTTCTCTCTTTTTCCATAAGTGCATTTTTCACCGTCGACCAAAACAACACGTCCTTCACCAGTCACGTGTTGCGTGAGCTACATAGCCTGCGGTTAGTGTTCTTAAATAAGATAAAAATACAGCGAATTTTTTTAAATTTACATTTCAAAATACCTCAACCAGAACAACGCGCTATCAGAGATGCATGAAAATTCGTTCTAATAGGGTTTCGCCATCCGACAAATGGAAACAAACAACATTTTCTGTTTTTGTATGCATAACTAATTAGACTTAACTAAATTCAAATCGAGGCTGCACGTGACACCATAAATTTTGTTAAATGATGTAAAATCAATATTCATGTCTTTAAATATTAGAATGAAACCCAGACATTTCCGGAACATATTAAGTGTCTTCGCTTGCTTAAGCCGACGGTCAACAGCTGGAAAGTTTCAAAATTATTTTAATGGTGAATTCAAAATTCTTCGTAGTTATGGAATTAATAAGATATCAATATTATCTATATTTTTCTCTTCATCAGTATATCTCTTCATCGGTATTTTATCTTTAATAGTTCGTGATTTTCCTGTATAGTTATTTTTGTCTTAAATACCTGATTCATATTATATACGGCTTTATTTTCCAAACAAGTATTTAAACTCTTCTTTTTAATATTTCAAATTGAAGCACATCCTATTTAAATCATAACTATAATTTGGTTGTTTTCTTTCGAGAGTTTTAATATCCGTATTGTTTAATATATGAAATTGAATAACGATAGTTTGCTGTGGACTCTATAACTACGGCTAATGATGATTAATAATAAATAAATGCAACTAATGACATTTACCAGTGAAAATTTTAGTTACCTAGAGGGTTTTTAATTATTCATCGTTAAAATCTTTTCTATCTCCAGTTTCTTGACAAAGTGTTTTGACACCATATTTGTTTTAAAGTGTTGCTTGCGCACGATTTTTAAAAACATTAAAAGTAGTTATAAAGATCGAAACATTTTGTTAGTTATTCCATTTAAAGTATGGAAACCATAACCTTGAAACATTTAAATTTCACCATTAATTTCTTCGGTTCCATAATTAATATTTCTTGGTGTTAGGAATACGTTTCTTTGGATTTCATGTAATTTTTATGAATTTTAGAATTTTTTAAATGAAGTTTATCGAAAACAGGACATTAAATAAACTACAAAACAATAATTCTTTACAGAAATCAATAACATGTAGACAGTTATTCTTTTAGCAATATTAATCAGTATAACTTCAGTATTGTGTATATACAAATTCAAATTAAATTTTAGTAATTTTCATGCATTTAGGCAGTTGAATTTTAAATAACAATTCTCTATTGTACGTTATTACAAACTACTCCGCATTATCTTTTAAAATTGTGCTTCTGGATAATCCCATTTTCGATGTAAAGTTTTGATTTTAAAAATTCTTCACTTACAAATTCTCATTTAGTTAAACTATAATATTCCAATTTGAAATGTTGCTATTTAATTAGAATCGATTAAGGCTTTTATATTTATTTGGAAATAGCACGATTCGTAGTTCAAAGTCCAATTAGTTGTGGTCGGGAATTTCTACACTCCACCAGAACCACTGGCAATGAAATTAATAAAATACAGATGCTGTTTTTTGAACTTTATCCTCTCAGTTTCGATAAGACGTGCGTTGGCTGGTCAGCAGTACCAGTTTTTCTTGGATATATACGACCAGCTGGATCCCGACTGGGTGTACGCCCATCACCAGAAGGTGGACAACAAGATCGAATGTGCCTCCATTTGTTACCGAGATGGAAACTGCGCGTATTTCGGGTACAAGCACAAAGTGTGTTACCTGCTGAAGGATTCCGTTGACAGGATGAGCTGCTCCTTAGACGACTGCTCCGATGAAGGAATGAGGGTGTATAAAGTGAGTTGTACAAAAGTAGTCACTCCTTCGCATTAAATTTGCTTACGCTTAAAATTTTAATAAGTATCTGTACAAATAACACTCTACAAATGCACACTAGAGAATGCGATCCCACACTGTTTTTCGTTTCGCGGGATTTCGTGATTGAGACTTATTGATCCAGCGGGATTAGCGTTTCATTCAGCTGAGAATTCATTTCAACAGAGAAAAATAGAAAATGTACGGTTTTAAGCACCATGAAGTTTAACTTTAATAGTAATAATTAATGTTATTTGTGTGTGTGTGTGTGTGTGTGTGATAATTAATGCAATAACTTACAGAAGTATGAAAATTAATGTTATGATATTCAAAATAATATACTTAGTTCTTAGTTGCTAAAAAAGAATGCTTAAAAGGCAATGTATATGTACGTGTATAGAGTCACTCGTCTTACTAGTCTTGATTTAATTTTAATAAAATAGTTAAAAGCGTGAATTGAACAAATTAAAACCTAAAATGCAAACTTTTTATAATTGGTTCGTGATTGTTATCTAAGAGAAAAATTAGTATGCAATATTTCTGCTCACTGGGAGACTGGGAAGTTTGCGAAAAATTGAGATTACATTTGATCCAGACTCCCATTGGAGAATAATTAGAAAAATTAAAACTTTAAATTGAAATTTCTAATTATCGATTCATGTGTTGTGAGATGAGATACATACATATGCAGCAATGTTTGGCCAATGGATGATTGGGTAGGTGGTGTAAAATTGTAATAAAAATAATTTATTTCTCAGTTTCGCGGGATTACAACACTAATCACGCGGGACTAATCCCGAAAACATTTCTGCGGGATCCTGCGGAATCCCGTTCTTGCGGGATAGCGTTCCCTAATGCATGCAAATGATTGTTTTGTCTTCCCAACGGTCGGGTTAGCTGGCAATTGTAGGCTTGGCAGCTGCTCTGAAAAAAAAGAAGTAGTATAAGAGCCAGCGACCGCAGGCCTTCGTCATAGTATAAAAGCTGAAACTTTCTTTGCGCATACCCCCCAACAGAGGTAGGAACAATCGGCCACTCTAAAGTTTGGATGACCGTGGCTTTGGCAGGTAACAGGTGTATAAAATTGCAGAATATTTTCGTCATTTTATAAAAATTATTCTTTTTATATGTTCTTCTTCGCAGTACTAGAAATCACTTGATCCCTTGCCAGACACTTTTCCATCGTGGCAAACCCCCGCCAGACAATCTCAAAGTCATGGAAAACGTAATTCTATTACGAGCGTGCTGCAGCATCGTAAGAAAGTTCAGAAGTAGCAGTATAAAATGGGCTTGGCACTTTGTGACAGCTTGAGGTGCTTCGTCGCTGGAGTTTACGAACACAGCAGTTTTCCATGAGTCCCGTTGACTTTGAGGTTGTCTGGCGGGGGTTTGTCACGATGGAAAAGTGTCTGGCAAGGGATAAAGTGATTTCTAGTACTGCGAAGAAGAACCTATAAAAAAAATGAAGCTTTATGAAATGATGAAAATTTTCTGCATCTTTATACACCTTAGTAGTAGATAAATAAGAGTTCTGCTCAGCCGGATCCCATGTTAATTCGCCGGATCCTCCGGAGTCTCCGTTCGGATGTTGTCCCTGGGCTGAGAGAGAGAGGGGGGCGTGGTCGGACCGGATGTGGGGAGCGGATGTTCGAAGGGTTGATAAGAATTTTTTTTCATTTTTTTCAGATAAGGGTACTTGTAATTTTTTTCAGATTGTGACATATTTTTGAAATAAGGGGACTTGGAAAAAAATTTTCAAATTTGAACGCGCAACCTACAAAAGAATTCATAGGCTAATGATTGTTGTCCATTAGGCCGAGAATCCTTCAGGTATAAAATTGTAGGTGTATTGTGTTATACTTTAGTTTTCAAAATGAATTGGTCGAGTGAAGTTGTAGGAGTGACATGCATGTATATGTGTATGTGTATAATTTTGGCGCTCATCTATAGTTTTACCGGAAGTGATAAGTTTGCGTTTGATTTTGTTTTACACTTAAATGAAACGGGAAACGTAACGTTTTCTCTGTGATGAATATGCGATTGAGGATTAATATAACGAATAATCATATTTTATGCTGCAATGAAGAAAGCGTATCACGACCCAGCTCACGAGGCGAGTTTTGGTGGTGTAAATGCCTTATACCGTGCTGCTCGAGGAAGAGTAAGCAAACCGCAGATTCGGAATTGGTTACAAGGGGTGGACGCATACACTCTT
>JAWZYV010000188.1:0-18291 GCA_038373885.1 Cheiracanthium punctorium
TTAATGAATCAAATTATTCAAAGTTAGGAATTAAGTTTACCTGTTCTCTCCCATCGTCACAAAGACAAACAATTTGTTAAGGTGTCCTTCGCTGTTCCCTGTTGTGGGTGGAAAGATAATGATGAGGCGCAGCAATAGATTCAACGAGCTATGACCGGAAGAATCTATAGAAACAGAAAGGGAATCTTTTTCGTCACATCTTTACGACCAAACGAAAATGGAGAAATGAAAGCAAATAAATGATTATTTTGTTTTTAACTATCGCTCTCAGATTCAAAGGCTTAGAAAATTTGCCACAATGTACAGGTGGCTAGGGAATGCCAAAGAAAAATATTCGGACAAAATCCCATTTTATTGCATGAAGGGACGTTATTTAGCACCAGGTCGTCAGTTATAAAGAACATTTAGGAGGTACACTGTACTTACTTCAAGAGCAGACATACACCTAACAGTTGTATGTTATTATACTCCCAGCAGAAACTTGATAAATTATACAGTTCTACTTACATTAATAAACAACATTTCTTAAATGTTGGATCAAAATAGCACTGCCCATCTTTTTATTGATCAGATGCAATAATTAAGCGAAAATGCCAAATAATACTTCATCGCAGCATGTTTGACTTAAAAATGATTAATCACCTGTAAACTTTTTAGCATGGATGTAATTGCCTAATATCTTCAGCCGTAATACCTTAAAAGACCTAAGGGTTTCTGGATGTATTCGTGTTTAATTATGAATTAATTATCTTATCTGTAGCATGAAATTATGTTTACCCATAAAATAACATTATGGTTCAGCAAGGGAATATAATATACAACGAATTTGCGGTCTATAGCGAGATCTTTTGGGACAGGTATTGCAATATTTCCTCCGTAACAAAATTGGATAAAAGTTTCAGATAACATTGACAGCGTTAAAGAAAAAAGGAGTTTAAGATAAACATTTTCTCGAGAAACGCAAAGAGCACAAAATGTTAATTTTCTTTAAAATTAAAATATTTGTATTCACTATGAATACATACATAATAAATTAATAATCAAAATAAGAAATTTAGACATGGCTAATTAGTAATTTGATATAAAGAAGGTAAATGAAACATTGATAAATATGTTGCGCTCCCATTTGATAGAAAATTCTAGTCTTTAGTGTAACTTATGTGTCCTTTCCAAATATTAGTAAGAACTTCAAGGTCCCTCCCCCCAAAAAAAGAAAAAAAAACCTTAATAAAGAGTGGAAAAGTTTCATATATATCCCACAAAATACTTTCTAAATTACAACCGTAATTAGCCATCAAATCAGCGAAACTTTTGCTCCTGATGCCATGAAAATATTTTAACAAACACAAGTTATATGTACTTATTTATCTGACAAGCATTTCATCTCTGGGAGACTAATCTCTAATATTGAATTAGCTAAAAATGTACGATTGTATATAATTAGTATTGTTTTTAGCGAGTGACTTAATTATCAGAAAGATTCATTAATAAGCTGTTTATTAATTTATCTTGACGAAAAGATCAAACGAAGCCAATTACGGCTGAAAATAAGATAAATAGAAACATCTTATCTGTTTAATAACGACAAACACAATTCATTCGAGATTGGGTAAAAGCCATAAATTAAGGTGCCATATATTTTTCTGCAATATTATTCACTGACGAAGCAAAAATAAAAAAAAGGACCTCGTAGCGTTTTAAGTAAACTGGATTTTTAAAATAATGATAATTTCAAGAACCGGTTATAATTAACATGGGAGTCGTTGATTGGTCTGAAATCCTTCCATACCCTACGTTAATGCTATAAATTAAGAGAATCATAGAATTTACTATTTCTTGTAACCCGAGAAAAACTTGCTTACTCCCTTCATTGCAAAGCATTAATGCCCGAAATTATTTTTTATTGTTCTTAATTGCGTTAGTGTTTCAAGAAGATTCTTTCAATCTTTACATACATGATGGATCTGAGATATTGTTTCGTTGAAATAATGGGAGCACACAGGTTTAGCCTGATTTATCGTCAGAATAGGGTTGTAATTTGGTAAGATAAAATCTGAATGTACCTTTTTGTACATTCGATGTATACGTGCATCCTAAATATGTGGTCCGAAAGTCTTCTCTATTGTCCAGAAATAACATAAGTAGCTCTGAAATGAATATTTTGGTGATGTCAGTCGCTATCTTTTGGAGAAAGCTATAGAAATTTTGTAATGTTCTGCTTCTTACAGTCGAAAGTACATGTTTAATCTGGGTTGAACGAATCATGAAATTTTTTGGGCGGATGGACTTTTTATTTTTTTGCCTCCGCCCTCCGATACACGTTCAAATCCACAAAAAATTACACAACTTTTCAAACTGAGGTTCAGATCATACAAAGGAAATTACGGCTTCAAATAACATCATACAGAAGCCATTCTTGAAAATTTGAAGTTCTTTATGCAAATAATTCTTTTTGGATAAGGAGTTTCAAACTGCGTTTAGTCATGATAAGAAAAGCCAAACTTGAGTGAATCAACTTCATTAAAAAGTAATGAACTTTTCAAGATTTTTAAAGGAACCATGGTAAACCTGTAAGTAGGTTAGGTTAGAAAAGCCGAATAACAAGTGTAAAGTGAGATTTCTAAAAACTGACGTTGGAAGCAAAAATATAACTAAGATTCACAATGATGAAATTGTTTTTTAGGCAAGGCAAATTGCTTTGAAACCCGCTCTTACATTTGGTCCTATGATATTCCAAAAAGAACAACACCACTCTTTTTGCGTTGAGGATTAAAAAAAATAAATCAAGATATTTACATGAAAATGTTCTTATTTCTGCTCATAACTACCTTTACATTGATACATTTATAAAATATTTTTATGAGTTTTCCAATCATTACATTAAGTTCTTTGGACTGCTACATCGTCCACCTACGAATTTCACGTTCAAGCTCTTCACATTTCTCACTCATAATACTATAATAGACTAAACCATCTGACCACGCATTCCCAATTGTTAGTGATGAACTGTCCATTGGTAGGCATCTGTCAGCTTTAATAATTTCTTTAAACTTTAGCACTGTTTTTCTGTCACAATTGTGACGTCTTCATTTTTCGTAAACAACATTTAAAAGTGTTTCAAACATTTTTTAGACAATAATATTTGCCACATGTATGTGTGAACAGAGGAACATTTCTCGATGTAAACGGACATCATTCCTTTGTGCATATCCTTTTTCAAATATATTTTAGACTGCTAGAAACACTGGTCCTACAGTGGCTCATCCATTAAGCTCTTGTAACATATGAACACGAAAAGTGAAGCGGCGACGACCTTGATCAGCAAGTGAGAGGGTAACGACCTCTCTCGGCTAGCTGCTGAGGAACCGTGTACTCTAATGGGAGATGATGCACGTAAAATATGTTCGTGGCTCCAATGACCTCCATGTTCAATCGATGCATCTTGGGGTGCTGATCTCGGTAGTAGTTGTCTCATCTGGAATTGGTTTAAACCTCAAAGACTACAAGATAAGTCGAACTTCCTCCCACTGTCACTCAATAAAAAAGAAGCCGCTCTCTTTCGACCATCGCCGTCCTATAAGGAGGAGCTAGCTCCGATCCGCAGTTGGCAGAGAGCATCAGTAACAATAACAATAGCAAATAGAGAGCATCAGTAACAAACACACAACATGCTTCCCTTATAGCATAATATGTAGCTCATTTACATTTTAAAGTGCTGATGGGCATTTGTACAACAATTATCTCATCAATTCTATATGATGTAATTAAAAAGTGTTTTTTATTTTGAAAGAGCCATTCTACCACATTACGGATCTGGGTTTGATTTCCTAAGTGGGGTTGGGTGTCATTTCGTTCGTTCCTTCCTAGGAGGCAACGTTGTTTGATCTATTAGGTGCCGCCATAGTAAAGTGGCTAGTAATTTCTGACTTAGTAGTGGCTAACACCTATAAACCTGCCATTAGAAAAATATTTGGTAAGAATTTACTACTTATACCTGACCTCTCAGTTTGGTTTCTAACCTACTTACGTATTCACCCAGCAGCAAAATATTAAAACTTTGCAAGTAAGAATGTCTGTCGTTGATTATTAAATTGATGGTGGTTAATAATTAATTACCCTTTAAGATTGATAGAATCTCTCAATCGAGTACAGAAAGTCATCTATTTAGCAAAGTTTTTCATGTAAAGGTTGCTATTCAATGGCAATATAGTACAATTTTAAAAGAGAAACTGCTTTACAAGAAAAATAAGAGGCTGAGATATATCGTAGCATAAATATTTCATATCCACAACTATTTTTTTAAATTTAAACGACGTACTTCTAACTTCTATGATTAAAATTTTGCTGTTTTGAAATAAACGAGACAAAAAAAAATAATTTCCAGAGACAGCACTTGTTTGAGATATATTCTTCTTCTTATTATTATTTTCAGTATAGAAATGGTTGAGAATAGCTTGCACAGTCAAAGCCTACTGTGTTTTAGATACACAGGTCTATGTTTAGTGCAGTGTTAATATTTCCCTTTCTTAACTTTGAAAAAATTACTCACCGAATTTGTTCCACTTTTGACATATCATTAGGATGACGTTTTGCCTTCAAGATCATTTCTTGAACGAAGGGAAAAAACACACTTTCTTGAATAAACACTTTCAACAGCCCCCGCGGTCCATATCTTTAGACTTCCAACTTAAAACCAAACCTCCAAGTTGTCACAATGTGTTTGATCTAACAACAGGAATATAATTGATTTCCTGACAGTTTTCAGCCATGATCGTAATTGATTAATATTTCAAATGAGAAAACCACCGCAGACCGGGAGCTTTCCTGTTAAGTTATGGATTAATTACTTTGGCTTTGATATGCAAACACATTTTCAAACACGGCGAGAGATCTCGGCGTAATTAGCTAATAAAATTGTATAGATTTTTAGAGGTTAGAAAACCCTTTGGAAAGCACAGCTGCAAAATACTACTTTTCGAGGCTGCACCGTTCGAGATTTCGGCGAGCTTGGCAGATGTGTGATAATTTTCATAAATTATTCATTGGGAAAGCAAAGTTCAGTGGGAATTGGAGGATATATTCAGCTCTGCGTGGAGGGAATTAAAAATCATTAATTTTGGGCAGAGCTTTCGATCTAGTTCTTCTAACGGAATTTTCTGTATACTTTGCTGAATTACTTTCAAGTAATAGTGTAAGACAGTTTTAACTACATTTCTGCTTCAGTTTTACGTAATACTATCTGTATTGATTTATGCTAAGTAAAGAAGGTGTCGAGTTTAGAATATAATCAAGATACATTCGAGTAGTGACGCAGTAGTTGCATTGCCTTGGATATCATTCTTTTGGTGTAATGCTACATCGGATTTTTGATTTCTGCAGCGCCGACATCATTTACCCATAATATTTTAAATCCATCTATTTATTTACCTATCTATATAAGGTATTTGAAAAGTCTCTTTACATTTTTATGTAAAAACTTTTTCTCTTGAAAATGTGTGGTACAAACAAAAATATAAACGATAAGAAAAATGTATTAACAAACTATTTTTGTGCTAATAGTGATATCTTTGCTTTCCAGGTTGCATAGAAATGTTTTTAGTTAAAAAGGATTTATTTTGCAACTGCAATTAGAAACTGATTAGATTAAAAGAATAATTTTTTTCAGCAAGTCAGTGTACCGCCTCATTTCGTACGAACTGAATAACACGAACTGAAAAATTCCTTGATAGGCCAGTAGGTCGCAGTTCAATCAGAGTGTGGATGCCGTGATCTCCTGACTTATCAGAAGCGAGACGCTTTTGTGCGGGGATTCACGAAGTCGAAGGTGTACGCTGTGAAGATCCGCACAATTGATCAACTAAAATAACGGATGCAGCATTTCAAATAAAATATAATCTTTGAGATATTTTTCGCGCCAACCAAGAAACATGGAGTCTATGCTTAGAGGGAATGAATTGAAATGCATTCATTATACCTCGTGCTTCTTATTTTTACTAACAAGTTCGTTTATGAATGCCCTTTTCAGGAAAATGTCGAGACTTTTGAAGTATCCTGTATATAAAATCTCGATTTCAGTCACCTTGGTATGTATAGTAATTTTAGCATTTTTTTAAATTACTTTTTAAGCATTATTGACTTCTGTAGTTTTTTTTTCATCTGAACATAGACGCTAACATAATTTTTATTTGGAAATTTTCCTGTTCATGTAAACAGTCACGCCATTCAATCTAAAAAAAAGTCCAGGAGGAGTGCGGTGTGACCACCTCTTACATAGACTATGCTTGTTAAATTTTAAAAAAAGTAAAATTGTAGAAGATTGTGTTTATACAAACGATGGTTGCCTAAGCTCCACGATTCTTGACACATATGCACACTTCATCCAACATACTTTTACAAAATTCTAAATTATTCATTCATTCCCTATGGTGATTGCTCAAAGCAGTGTTAACAAACAGTATCGGAAGGATCATGACCTCTATGTTAGAAAGATCCTTCTCGCCAAGTTTGATAATGCTGAGAAATACATCCTGAGTGATAAGGCCCATGGTGATGCAATGCTTACGAGAGGCATTCAAACAAAGGAGCCATTTAAACAATGCGAGGAAGCAAGGTCGGGCAGTATAGGAGTATCTTCCCATTTACATTCTTGCCAAGTAACTATGGCAGGTAAAATCAGAATTCATAGAGGGTAGCTACCACAGTGAATTCTGAATTGTTTATTCATTCTTCATGACGGTAGTCATTACGTTGATTATTCAAAGCATCTAATTGCGTGTGGCATCAAAAAGGGGGTGGGTAGGGATTCAGGACCTGAAAATAAAGTATCAACATGAAATATTGTGCACTTTTCATTCCCTGAAATGTTTTTCTTGTTATTTGTGTCCATGATTTCTTTTTTGCAACGATTTGAACAAAGATGCATAGAGTAATATGGGCAGCAGAAAAAGGTTTGTTGATTATGCGTAGAGAAGGATACATTAAAAATTCACAGACACACACACACACACACACACACACACACAAAGGAACAGCGCCGATATCAATCTAACGGTCTAGAGTTTTGGTCAGTTTTCTCCAGATGTAACGTGAATACGCGTTAGAACATCCTTTAAAGTCTTCCGAACAAGACCCCTCCCCTCCCCTTACTTAACAGATAACCCTTGCGTAGCTTTGTCCTAAAGTTACACGAAATTAAAAATATTTTAACCATTTTACATGCAGTGTACTCGCTGCGAGAGATACAAGCTGACATTTTCACTGCCGGCCTCAAAAGTACTCAAGCATTAGTCCAAGTTTTAATTCACGAAGAGTAAATTTGATTTCAATAAAATACTCACGGTGGGCACAGTTACAGGAGAATTCTTTGCTTTTTGGGTCATAATTTCAACAAAAAATTAGCAATTACTTGTAAAACTGATATGAGAATATTTTATCAGTAGTGACATGCCGTAAAAACTAGAGAATGTGATGAAAATGCATCGATATAGTGGAAGAACAACTGGATAGACTGTCCAAATGGTACCAAATCTGAAAAAAATGTAACGGCTGCACTTATACAGCGTTGGGCAGCATATCAGGATGTTCAACATCGATGTGAATAATCACTGCGCTTCAAAGTATTGCTTATAATATTGAAAACACTTGTTTTTACTTTAGATTTTCAGCTAACGCATATTTGATATTTTGCTTAAATATTTTCCACTAACTCATAACAAGGTAATGAGTTCGAATTTTAAAAACAAAATATTTTGTGATCCCTTGTTAACAAAGTTAATTTCTCCAAACAGTTTCAGACATCATCTCATAAATTAATTCTGGTTTGTTTTGGAATTATGAGAGATTAACCACTGTAGGCTTTTGCGTAACATTATTAAGTTAATGGATTAGTTGCATTTAGTTTTATTAGCAAACGCTTTAGAACAATTACATGAATAAAATTAAATTTTACATTCTATGAAGTTCTAAAGTCTCGATAACTTTAAAGAATTGAAAATAAAAGATTTTATTCATGAACAGAATTTTTGAGCTGAATGCTAAAATATTTTTAGTTAAATTAAGATTTTGATATTTTTTCTGAATCGCTTGAACTTCTAAACTTCATCAAATAATGAAATTTAACACTTAAGCGTTGTCTTTCTTTACTATGGGAGAATACATGTACTAAAATGATACTAATAGCTAAAATACACGTTCTTCGTAAGGGAAGGGCAAATGCTTTAATGTAATGACAAAAGTAAAATTAAATATTTGTGTAGTTTAATTCTTTATATTTTTCATTAATGAGCAAAATTTCAGACAGGTTTGGTGACGCAATCGGAGACATCTTTTGAATTGGAAAGTGGCCGAAAATCCCCCAAACCAATACTGTCTGATTTTAAAAGCAGCCAAGGGTTTGTTTTCCTTATTTTTATGCTTATCTGCAAAAAATTAGAAACTAATCGGTTTAAATGTGTTAAAGGCATTAAAAAAATTAAAAATTCTAAAATTTATTACGATAAATGCAACATGGATTGCTTATATTTTCGAAATTCTGTAAACTGAGTCTCAAGGTTTGCAAAAATATCTTACTGGTGATATCATTTTTTTCAGAGTTTATTGAAGGTTAATTATTAAAGCTAGAACCAACAAAATTATACGAGCAGACGCAATAAATTTTAGTCTTAATATAATTGCATAAATTAATCGTAGCTATTTCATTATGAGCAGACATAAGAATTTGCAGGATTTTTTTTACATCATTAGTTTAATGGATTATCTGATTTTTTTAAAAATATAAAAGTCACATTTCCTTCAGAACTCCACGCGAAAGAAATCGGCTTTTGCACTTTATAAATTTTTAGGCTCCTGTCAATATTCTCAAGGAACTGCAGCTGAAATGTTTACTTTATAGATATACAGAATACATGAACTGGAAAATGAAAAGCTGTTAATGAATTCACGATAGTGAACTTCTCTGAACTGCACTCTTCAAATAGAGAAATCTAACTGGAAATCTTGCGCACTTGATTATTCAAGAGAAAATTAAGAATAATTGTTGGAGATTGTATGATTTAATGAGAACACACTTGAAGCTTCAGTGTTAATTAAGAGATCATGCCATAAAATGCACTCATCGTCTAATTAGCAGTTTGTATGAAAAATATATCTCTAAATTAAAATTACCAAGAAAAATAGAATTGCTCTTAAAATTCATCAAATAATAAAATTGCTATTCATGTTACTAATGATGTTAGGATTTGCTTTTAATATTGTCCTTGATCTTGTTTATTTTTGTTTTCGAAGAGATATCATTTCAACGCTTCGATTATAAAGCACTTTCTAAAATTTTATCGCAATGCTTTTCCGACAAACATGGCGAGATTTGTTGCGTAATCTCGAAAAGGAGTATTAGCTATTAATGTAATTTTTGATAGTGTTGTAAAGTAATTTTAAGTACTATTTTCATCTTTTAAGCTATGACTACGTTTCTATGAAAGTCTATGCACTCATTGTGTGGTGTTTCAAATGTAATAATGTTTATAAGGTCAGATGGTTGACTGCAAAAAGGAAGTGGCTGCAACTATTCGAATTCGCGAAAAAGTGAAAAAAAAATTGGGAATTTAACACAAAGTAAAGGGACGGACAACTTCATCTCCTGAGTAACACAAAAGCTAAAGATCAGAAGTACATGTGATGTAGGTCGCATATTAATTTTAATTATCATTTTATTTGTGTTTCTTAAATTTAATCTATACAAAATCATGTATTCTAAATTATTTTTCTCTTCTAATTTTTCTATCGCTTCGGCTTTTAAATCTGAATATTCACTTTTTCCCACATGCATTATTCTTAATTAATTTTTCTTCTCAAGAGAATCATGTCGCTATCTGGGCTAAAAATAGTATACTTTTCGTCCGTTTGCAATAGCAACAACTTGTTTCCTTTCCCGTCTTTGGCATCCTGCTGGCGTAAGTTATTTTTTGTTGCCCTGCCACATCTTAAAATTATTTGCTCGCGATTACATTATTTTAATTTTATTGGATATAGTTTTAGGGTTGCTCTG
The DNA here is from genome assembly GCA_038373885.1 of Cheiracanthium punctorium. NCBI lineage: Eukaryota > Metazoa > Arthropoda > Arachnida > Araneae > Cheiracanthiidae > Cheiracanthium > Cheiracanthium punctorium. The sequence goes on from JAWZYV010000188.1 coordinate 10,043, forward strand.
GGACTGGCGTTCTTTATCTCAGCAAAGTTTTTGTTCTCGCCAATGAGTAATTCTGTAATGGAGACTTTTAAATCATTCCATCTTATTATCACTGTACTTGTAGTACGTATTCTTGATTCGCTGAGCCACCACCAGCCGTTGTATTAAATTTATGCTTCAGTAGTTTCCTTTAAATAAAACAGTTTTAAGTATTCTAATGCATTTTTCTTATATTGCAACTAAACGTATCGAAGCTTAATTCATTCGTTACGACACAGTTTAATAATTTAAAATACCTTAAGCAATAACACCGTTACAGTACATACTTTTCGTACGAAAAGCAATAAATTTTATATAACTGCAAGATATAGTACAAGTAACTCCAAATTTATGTATGATGCGGCTACCTCCTTTTTCGCAGCACACTCTTTAATTGCCATAAACCTTAATGTATTTGATTTTTTTTCGATGCTTCTATGAAAGAACTATGAATGGAATGTGCACTATTTTCGTTAGTGAGCATTATTTTGTAATCTTTGAAAACATGTATCAATTATTTTTTGTTAGAAATGGATAAATGTTTCCAAAATTCGTCTTAAGCAATGCTGCCCTTAGAGCATGATGTACTGGATTCTTATACGTGCCGTCGTAAAAGATCTGCGCAAGCTAAATATGCTTTTTCCAATAGGGTACTTGATACGCTACATAGCAGTATAAATTATACAACATACAGATATAAACTGATAACAGATGGACAAACAGATGTACTAAAATCACCAAAAACTTTCCAACTTTGCTAGAAAGGGTTGAAAATGTTAAAAGTACCTATTATTTCAGTTTCTACAGCTGCTTATGTGTCATAGTTGAAATTTACAATGAAAAATCACTTCCAATGAAAATTTCCAATCACAAGCTTCTTATTGAATGTGACACACTCCTCATTGACAATTATTTTACAGCTTAGCTTAATAGAAGTATGAGTTAATCTCTGTAGGCGATAACTATAAATGAAATGCCCTAATAATGTCGTTTTATTCTAGTTTAATACTTCGTATGCAATAGCATATACACAAAGTAAGACTTCTTTTGTATGTATTTCTTCTTATATGATTTTGAGAATGATTTCTTGCTGCATATAATTTTGAAATAGAGACAGAAGAAACTCACTGAAAATCCGCTCTCGATGTATGAATACGTTTGAATTCAACTTTGCTGTAATAGTACGAAAAAAGTATTATTATTATAATTATTGTCTTTACTTCTCCTCAATAGAAATACATACTATATCATAAATGACTAACCATATAATAAATTACTCAATAATGGAAACAATATACTAATTAGTATTAAAGATTGAAAAACTCTCATCAAACAATATACTACCCAGTTATTTTGAATTCTCTCCTGAGCAATCAAGCGCAGTAACTAAACTTCGTTATCAAATAAATGCAGTTCAGGTAACTCATCAAAATCTTGAATTAGGTAAGAATTTTTCGACTCAATTCATAAATTCTTTTCATAAGAATTATAAATCTTTCAGCTTCAGTTCCTTAAGAATAATGACAGGCGTCTAAAAATTTGTAAAATGTAGGATCTAATTTCATTCTTGTCGGACGTTCTGAAATGTGTTTGCTTATAAAGATAACACAACTAATCCATTACCATAATAGTGTTGTGCAAAAATCTGCAATGGCTTATCTTTGATAATACTAAAATAATTTAATTTATGCGATAATGACTAATATTATTGAGGAAATTAAATTTATTACCAAGGGATCAAAATATGTTTCACTTATAAAGTTTGTGCTGGTTACCTCTTTATATGATTGAAGTCAAGAAATATGCAGGTAATATACTATAACGGTACAAGTTGGAAGAAATTTCATTGAAAAAATAAATAATTTTTTGTTTGAAGTTAATGCTTTACTGTATGCGTTTATCCCAGTGATGCTCGTGTTTTCAATAATGCAGAGAATTAAATAGACCTGCTTATACTGAATTTTGTTTTATTCACCTTATAAAAGCATATACACGTAATAAAATATCTATTTTGAAAAGTACTTCATCGTAAACATCTTTATATAAAATTAACTGAAATCTTTCTAAAATTACACAGATATATCGTATTTTTTATATGTGCTACTTTTCAAAATTTTTATTAATTATAGTATTAAAGGCCAGTTTTTTGACGTATTCTCGTTACTCCTTACATAAAGTTAGGAAATAAAAAGGTAACAAGTAATTGCGGACAAGTAAGCCCAAAATATAAAAATATTTTCATATTAGCATCACTATTCTGATCAATTTTTTGAGTCTCTGGATTTATTTTTAAAGCGATTATGCCCAGCATTTATTTTTAAAGCAATAAGTTATGCCCAACTTAAAACACATTTCCGAGGAAACGCTTATAAACACAAATACTTTATTTTATTCTTGGAGTACTGTGTGGGTAATGGTTATAGAAAATACTAGCATTGCTTAGAGCAATAGGCATTTCCTTGGTTAACATGCAAATGTTCTTTATTGTGCATTAGTAAAGGAGCAACATGCATGTGATATGCGCGCATATAAATACATTTCATTTTTACGAAGGAACTTAATGCTACAAATGTCAATTTTAAAATTGTGTAGCAATTTGACTGTATTTCTTATTAATAACAATATTTGTCTAAAATGTTAGAAAATAAAGCTCCAATGTCCAAAGGCGCACGAACAGATCAGGTAAACCAAAACCTGTGTGTACATGATTAACTTTTGAAGCAGTAAAAATAAGTGACAACTACTGAAAATAACGTACATAAAAAGACTTTTATCCAGAACTATCGTTTCGGGTGGTACAAAAGGTCTATCTTTCTTCAGTGGCAAAAAAGTTGCACACGAGGTGAAAGGATTTCGATAGTATTACAGTGTGTCCCACCTAAATAAGCCACCGATATTGTGTGCCGTAACTGGATATGAAACAGGCGAATAAGAGCGAAACAAAAGTAATTATACACAGAAATACGCATATATACAAGGAAAAAACTCACTCTCTGTCCTACCTGGGCAGGAATAAAAAATAAATGTGTAACAAAAAAAGGAGGGGGGGGGGATTGTCCCCTGAAATAAAGCCAGTGCTGTTAATAGCCAATATATTCGCCATGTTTACATATGGCTTTGAATAGTCGATGTGGCATATCATTTACCAATCCTTAGAGTGCTGTAACATCAGTATTACGCCAGTGTTCATTGATGGTGGCCTTCAATTTTGCCACGGACTGAAACTGTCTGAAATTTTCATATGCATCCCTACTGAGGGTACCCCCTCATTTTATTGGGTATTGAGATCAAGCAAAAAAGGAAGAACATTTCATGATATACATGTACAACACATCATCGAAATTCCGATTTCAAGAGGCTTTTGCAACGCGAAGCCTCTTGAAATTGGAATGAGTGCATTGTCGTGATGGAAAATCAAACTTCGGCCACCAATTCGCTCTTAAAATGGCCTTAAATGGTTTTCTAGCATTTCTTGGTACTCTGTAACTTTTATATGGCCCGAAGAAAAAGCCAAGTTAAGTTTATCACCAGGTAAAGACTCTTCACAATCTATGAGCCTCTATCTTCTTGTCTTTTGGAGAAGAAACATATTCTGAGTACTATCCACAAGCAAAGAGTAGATTTGGCTACTATCATCAAACTTGGCAGGATCAGTGGTTTCGTGTTATGGTCTCAGATGAGAAAAAGTAAAAATTTTGATGGCCCAGACGACAAAGTTGCCGAAGTCTATTGACATGACACGAGGAGATATGTGATCTCACTGTGTTAATTAAAGAGTTCCTTCAGATAAAAGGTCTTTATATCCAGTGAATGCCTTCATAAAGTTTGGGAAGTATCACATTAATACAAATAATGGCAATGCTACTAAGCCCTTGAAGTGCTCTGATATTTGCACCTTGATGTCACTAGTGAGAAGCGATTGATTTTCTTTCTAAAAGTCATACAAAGTCAGCACAGTTACTTTGAACAATTCCTATTATAAATTGATTTTGGGTACAAAGTTTATACTCTTTTGGATTTTACTGTTTATTTAAATTCATTGTACACTTTCTCCATTATATATTTTCCCTCTGCGAACCCTCTAGCGTCCCACTGTGAATCCCCAGGGTTCGCGTGCTTCAGGTTGAGAACCACTGTTTTAACTAATCATATCTTTTCGAATAATTGTCACGTTTCTAATTAACTTTCCAAGAAACTACTGAGAAATTAGTTCTAAACTTTGTTTTTCACTAAAGCTTTTGAAGCAAGCTAGAGCTTGTTCAAATTAAGATTTTGAACCTTGCAGCAAAAACAATTCAGCTCGCAGCAAAATCTTAAATTTTCGCAAAAACGGTAAATTACAGTTGCAGTTTTTTCGTTTAATTTTCGAATAATTGAATCAATGACTAAACAAGAAGAATCAAAAACAATATGCTTAACTTTTCTTGTAAGCATTTGACAATTTCATGTGAAACCTTAGAACACATTTGAGAAAGACATTCTGTTAATAAAGTTAAAATATTCGCATCTAAACTTGCCGCGAGAGTTATTGAGGACTGCAGCTAGTTGTGCTAATCTTCCGTCATTTGCCGTGGCTGCCACGAGCTATTTCGATCCCTTGTTTAAAGGTACAAAAGCAATTTTATTTGATAAATATTGCAGAACAGCTAATGCTATACGAGTATAAACCTTTTTTCAGATGCTCTGACACATTTTAGCAGTCACAAAATATACAAGTACTACAAGAAAAAATTATGCAATTAAAAAGAGATATGTTCATCGTTTTAATAACAATTAATTTTATAAACAGAAGTAAATTGCTGTTTGTAAAATTATTTAATGGGATTTCTGTGGATTTATCATTAAACCAGAGTCATTTGAATTTATTTTTGTAAGTGCAATACTGCCGAGCTTTTAAGAATATGAACCGGAACATGTTTTCAGCCAATTTGTCAGATGTCAGATAGTTGTGAATCTTGAAGACCCGAAAAGAAATCTCTTTTTTTGTGCGAGTGCTTCTTTTTTTTTCTTTTCTTACAGGCATTCTTATTTCAATGTCGCATTCAGAATGCATGCAGTGATATTCCTACAGATGTCATTGTTAAGCCAAGATGATTCATCATTTCTTCTCTCTCTGTTCACTATATATTTATATATATTTTTATAGTAACATTGAAAAGTAGTTTGGACAAAAACTTTATTGTAAAAAAAGTTATGTATATATTACTGTAGTATTAAAAATATTACAGAGTATTCATGGAATGCAACTATTAAAGTAAAAATTTTAAATTGTTTTACACTTTATTTTTATACTAAAACTTATACTTTCTGATAACATTAAATGTTGCTTATGTAAATTTTTATGAAATCTAAATAAGTTACACATTAACCCCACTACTATTTCTCTCCTGGACTGCATTTTATTAAATAACATTCCTTTAACAATTGAAGATATTACTTTGAAAATAAAATATATTTTTTTGATGATCGAGAATCACAAATACTGTAGTTCGTATGATTTTATTCTAATTTATTATTAAAGTAGGTTTTAAGCAAGCCTGTGAACAATTCTTCTGGAAGTCTAAAGACTATCAGCACAGTAAAATTTTCAAAAGGTACAATTCTAGGGCTAAAAAAATTCATAGTCGTAATAAAAAACTACTAAAGCTCGTCTATATAATAAAAGCTCAGATATATGCAGTAACTGTTCCGAGTTTTAGCTCTAGAAAAAAAAAACTACAATTATGCTTGCAGGTCTACGCCATTCAACCAACCTGCTTGAAATTTCGTATAGATATGTAAAAGATATTGAGAAAGTTATGGATTTTAATTTTCTAAAACTCAACCCACTCTGCAATTTTCATCGAATTTTCCTAAATTTCAGTACCAGAAAGGAGTTTGCCCGATAGAGTTAGATTAGGATATTCCCACTCTCTTTTTTCCCCTTAGTTCAACATAACGCATTAACCGTTGACATATATTAAAAATGTTCCACATGTTAATTACGTTACGAGTAAAATAATTTTGTAATCTTTATGATTTCAGTTTCCTTGGAAGAGCTCTTTGAGATTATCACGATTCAAAATTAACCTTTTTCAAGAGAGCAATGAATAAACGTTAAATATCTTAAAGTTTTTTTTATGAACCATGAACATAGACTGAGGATCTCAATTGCCAGAAGTTCACTTTTCAATTACATGTGAGATTACATTTCCACCTTCACCAAACTTTGCCATGCCATAAAGAAGCATTTCAATTTTCGTGGCGGTTAAAAGAGAATATGTTAGTGTATTTTAGAGAGACAGTATTCAAGGGATGGGATTACCGAACATATCAATAACCACAGCAAAAATATAACGTACGTTTCTCTATAAATAATATAACAAACTTCGTATGAATTAAACAAACGCCTATTTATGTTAGACAGAGACGGAGTCTCTCTTATCGAGTTAGTTAATTTGTAGTTCTCTTTATATTCCAGCATGATAGGTCGGTAGATACAGGGTGTCCACCGGCGACTAAAAATTCTACTTTCTACTAATTTAAAGATAATGCGACTTGGACGACTTTTTTGAATAAAAAACTCATTTTAATACTATTTTCAAGTTTTCGGCTACTTATACCTTACTTCGGGCGACTAATTTGATAATCAGATTTCGGCTTTTGTCAACTGCCTTTTCTTTCCTAAGTTGCGATTGGTCGTTCATCAAACTTTCTTATCTTTTTTTTTAAAGGTACTATAAAAATAAATGAACTGCACTTTCTGTTATATAATGCAGAAGATTTTTAATTTATCATTTTATTCATTCCTTAAGTGAAGCTAAATGACGTATGTTTATTTCTTAGCTGCAAAATCATACAAAAATACTACTATTTTGGCAACTAAAATGTCTAAAACTGTCTTGATATATTTATTTATATTAAAACAATGGATACCATACGTGCGATGTTTTTACGACGTTGAGGCTACTAATGATACTATTTTTGCCTGCTGATGTTGGTGGACACCCTGTAGATAAGAAAGAGGAGCGTATCCAGTATTTTGTTTCTTTTTTTAGCGATGTTCTAAATTGTGGAGTACAGCGAACTTCCATACTAAGGAGGACTCTCAAATTAGCCTTAGGGCAGTACAACACAAGCTAAGCTGTCAGCTCCAGAAGTAAAATGAAAACCTAAGCCAAACATGCGGCAATCGTGTTTTGACAGTGGTAACATTTTAGAGAAAACAGGGGAAAAACTGAGACGCGTTTCCAACTGAACTTACACGATAACTCTGCAGATGCAGATTACATCATATCTTCAAGACAAGAAAAAATGAGGATTTTCAAGGATTGGCACACAAGAAAACTTTTATTGGTGGTACTTTTTCATTACTTTCCGTACTGTGGACATAATGGCAGCTTGGAGCACAAAAATAAAAACAAATGCGGTACTACATTTATCTCCTGAAGTCGGAGGTACAGAATAATCTTGCAGAAGAACCAAATTCTTAGCGAGGGTCGTTGATATCATTCGAACAAGAGTTTCAGCCGTAGCAACTTGTAAGTCTTCTAACTCTAGACAATAATTTGTCTCAGTACTTATCTTTTAATTCACTGTACCCAGATTTACACAAGGTGCTAAGTTAAAATGCCCTCAAAGTACTCCATGAGGCGAAAAGTTTGGGAAACCCAGCTGTAACCAGTATTGATAAATAAATAAATCGCATTTAGCTAAAGCATTATCGTGTTTTAGTTCTACATAGCATTGCCGTTGCACACAACATCATTTCAATGTTTTTGAATACTACAACATTTAATTGTTTTAGCCAAATAATTAAATAGCCAATTTTCTACGTATTTTTCTTATTTTTTCCAAGAGAAAAACATAAAACTATCCGAAGTCAAATTTCTGTCAAAAATATCCCATTAAAAAAAATATGCTTCGTATATCTTTTTATTTGTTTATTTATATTAAAGTCGCATTAATTAAAGAAATTTACCTCATTTATGATATTATGATAGAAAAACTTTTCAACACGATCCAGGAAAATTTTTCGTTACTACAGCATACAGTAGCTATTTTACTTAATTAAAACATAAGTGTTTTACTTTCAAAGGCTTTTATAATATAGCTTTAAATGTCTAAAAAAATCATTAATAAATCTTATTAAAAGTTTTTTTATTGAAATTGACTCAAAGAATATTTACTTAACTGCACTTAGAGCTCAGATTTTATAAACTGCATGTTCCAAGCATTAAAATTAATGTTTC
>JAWZYV010000189.1:0-21011 GCA_038373885.1 Cheiracanthium punctorium
CCATCCCTAACCCGATACGGCTGTGTTTGCTGGGTTGGGGGAATTCCGCCAAATTTCAGAAAATTGAAATCTTCTCATTTAGTACATCGGAGTAACGATGAATAAAACACATTATAGTTGATAATTTAAAAAAAAATCGGCTGTATTAAGGGTTTCCAATTTTCAAATAAATGCGTGCTACTCTTTGGCGGTCGGACCACTTCCCATATTGATTGCTGCTAAGTCAATGCTTCGAATGATTACCTGAAAAAACTCTTGCAAAATGGCGTATGTTGGCACTTTGGCGAGGCTTAGATTTGAAACTGGATTTTATTTGAGACTGGTATATATATAATAACACTGGTTATAGATAAAAATGAATGTTGGTATGTGTTTATGAGGTTGAAAAACTCCAGCACCGTTGAGCACCGTTGCACGATGAAATTTGGTTCACCTAAGTCTTATGATGGAGGAGGTTTTTATGCTATCCATTTTCCTTAACTTGCCACTTGGTGCCGCAGCACAACGTTGAATTCTATTCCGCTTAGCCGTTTGCTATGCGAATATCGTCCAACCGATTTCGATGAAATTTGGTACACGCGAATATTAGAACACGGAGAATATTTTTCACTATCCATTTTGCTGTAACTTGCCGTTAAATGGCGCTGAAAAGCATCAAATTCTATACCGTTCGACCGATCGGCATAAAATTTTCTATACTTACACATTTGAGCACGAAGAATATATTCTAACTGCGTTCCTTTTGATGTTACTCACCACTAGATGACACTGCAATGCATTATTATTTTAACTCGCCACTAGATGACGCTACAGCAGGCCAAATTCTTGACCATTCAAACGGTCGGTATGAAAATCAGTATACATAGCTATTTGAACAATGAGAATATTTTGGCGTTATCCATTTTGCTATAACTCGCCACTTGACGGCGCTGTAGCAAATCATTACTTTAATTAACTACTAGATGGCCCTGCAGTGTATCACTTCTTGACTGTGCAAATGATTGTTATGAAAATTGGTATACATAGATAGTTGAACACGGTCGCTATGAAAATCAGTATACATAGCTATTTGAACAATGGGAATATTTTGGCGTTATCCATTTTGCTATAACTCGCCACTTGACGGCGCTGTAGCAAATCATTACTTTATTGAACCACTACATGGCCCTGCAGTGTATCACTTCTTGACTGTGGAAATAATCGCTATGAAAATAGGTATACATAGATATTTGAACACGGGGAAGAGTTTGGCGCTATCCATTTTCCTATAACTTGCCACTAGATGTCGCGTCAACACATGAACTTCAGGACTGTCCAGCCGATAGTCATGAAAATTCGTATACATCGATATCTAAATGCGAAAAATATTTTCGCCGTATCCGTTTTGCTAAAACTCGCCACTAGATTGCGCTACGCCGCATGGCCTTCTGCACCGTACAAACGATTGCCTTGCAATTCGGTATGCATGATTATTGGACACAATATAACGCGATATCCACTTTGATATATCTGTTTATTACAATGAATAGTAATCACCACAAATCGTAATATCAAAAAGTCCATTCATTCCCGTGCGAAGAACGGGTACTTCAGCTAGTATACTTATAAGAGAAACTTTATGTCACATCTTCTACTAAGATTATTATAGTAAATTATTTGGAAAAAAAAAAAAAAAAAAAAAACACTTAAGACCAGTTTTACTGAAATCACAATATTACTTTATGGCGTACTTATTTAGAAGATCAAACAAAGTATACAAACACTTTTGCTCATATCATGTTTATTTAAGAAATAAACTAAATACATAAAATCTCTTTTTAGATCGTTATAATTTAACATATTATTAAATTACTTTTTCTATTAAAAAAGCGGCACATTTTGGCATGTCCCCTAAAGCCCTAGAAACGGGACGTCCCGGGTCAGTCCGAATTCAGATACAGGCATATTTTAAATTAAAGTTTTGCGGATTTTGTTTTCTAATCCATTAATTAAAGGATATTAGTCATTTGAATGGGGGGGGGGGATTTTGTATATAATTTTCACTGTTTTCGCAACTAGGGACATTGGCCATTTCTAACTTATGACTTCTGACTAACTTTTACGTTGGTTTCAAAAACGAAATATAGTGATGGGTAGTTTAAACAAGTGAAATATTAAGAATTATAGAACGGATTATTTTTAAACTTAAATAAAGATGTGAATTAAGTTTGAAGAAGGAGAGGGCTGCATTAGGATAGCTCTGTAAAAATTTATGATAATGGCTATTTTTATAATTTTTTATCCCATTTCCCTCTCAAGATAGAAATGCAACTTGTGTTTCAAAAAATCAAGTCATCTTTTAACTTTATCTGCTAATTTTTATTTTCGTGTTTCCAATTGGGAACATTGGCCTGTAAAAAGTTAAGAAGAGACCAGATAAAAATAAGCAGTTGAAAGTTTGGTTGCAATTTTTAAAAAAAGTTTTAAAGCCGATTGCATGTCGCGGGGTACAATCGGCGTTCTTCGCCGGTACGGTGCGGCGGCGTGGTACAAATGGCCGGTGTGGCGCGGAGCTGCAGACCTTTAGCTGCAAGTTTCAACTCTTGGTAGTTGGAGCGAATAAAAATTTTTGCCTGTATTCGTGCACACTTACATTGTTTACTATAGGTATCGTTATGGTTTGCTAGGTATAAAAATGTTGTTAAAATGCATCATTCAACAACATGCCTAATAGTAATAAAAATTTTCTTTTGTAAATAAATGCTTTTCTGTGCGTTTCTAAATTTTCATAATTTGGAGCAATTTCTTTCTTGAAACTTCGTTGACGAAGATGACAGACTGAAAAAATGAAAATGTATTCAGCCAATTTTGAAACAACAATTCGCAACTTCATCACTAGTCCATGAATTATATGGAATTGCATATTTGTATGTGCAAGTGCATATTTCGGTTGTTTTTGTGATTTTGCCTAAATATGCATAGAATTTCATATTTTATCTTTTGAATGCATATTTCAATCTATTTCGAGCCTTTTCTTTTATCTTCATTTCAGTATTTTTTTAAATTTTTTTTACAGCTAACTATTTATTATACATTAATATGATGAGCAGTTCTATAACATGGGATAATGTACTTCACAGGGTATCCTATTGTACCAAGAGAAAAAAGTCTTGCCATTGAAAATTTTGAAAAGCACTTAGTTGTGTATTGCAATAAAAAAAATTGCTGAACATGAAATAGTTTCACAACTACGATTGAGTTATCTAAATAAGATAATTGTAATCTATTTTCTTTTATACATTAACATATTAAACTGCCTTAATACACTTTTTTTAATATTGGAGGAATTAATGTTTGAACATTAATTCGAAACATCTTCTCTTTTCTTGGCAGTTTTTTAAACGACAACCAAAAGTACTAAACATTAAAACAAAGTAAAAGCAGCGATTTTTCGTTATTATTTTTCTATAATGCATTTCCAAATATAATTCGAAATTTAACTAAAGCTGTTAATTGCATAATTGAAAATACTTAACATTTATTTTGAATTAAAGCAAGTGTTTTATTCCTATAATCGATTACTACAAGATTTTAATTACAGTCATCAGTTATTAATAATAATATCAATAAATAAATAAAAAAGGGCGAAATTTTCATACTAAGTGTACCTATTTTAAATTTAAACATTCACGAGAAAACTTTTTTTCATGTATATACATACATACATATATACATACATACATATATATATATATATATATATATATATATATATATATATATATATATATACATACATACATACATATATATATATATATATATATATATATTTAAGTTTTAATCTTCATTTAATAGAAAATCGTCTTGTTGTCATAACCCCCCCCCCATAATTTCCTTTACATGTTTTGAGAAAATAGAGATCCTTAATGTCATTCCAAATGAAAATTTTCAATTTATCGCTACATAATTTTTCATGAAGAGGCTTTTGAAAAGACCAGAAATTAAAGTAATATAATAAAGTAGGCGCATTAATTTTTGGATATTTCTTTTCGTAAGGAGAGAATGAGATCAAAATTTTCTGTATCTTTTCTTCAATTGTGAATTTCTACAGAAAATGATTAATTTTTATTATATTATCGAAATTTTCTAAAATTAAAGCACATGATTTTGATAGATATTATTTTAACTTAATAAATATGTGACAATAAGACTCATATAACCAAACCACAGTACCACATATACAACACAACGTTAATTTTATATACATATTTTGATTTCTATTTTTCAGTCCAAATAAAAATCTATGAAAATCTCACAATTTAAATATTAACTTCTAATCTTGTAAGATTTAAATAAAATCATACATTTAACTTACTATTTTGCACATATTTTAAAAATATTGTTTATCGACATGACATTCATTGGGCAGTTTCTTTTATTTCATATTAATTTACAATTAATAGGATTTTTACCTTACATCATTCCGCACATAAATAATGCTGAATTATTTTCTCTTTGTTTTATCATATGATTTGTTTTACCATATCAATAAGTGACGAAAACTGTTACTTGTTCTGTTTAATAAGGGTATGAAATTAATTCAACGCCTGAATTGTAGGTTTTATCAGGGCCCGATTAACCTCTGAAGTGAGGGGAAGCTCAATCTTGTTTCACCCCCCCTTCCCTTTTGTTTGGGAAAAGTAAATTTTTTAATGATTTTTTTTTATATAAAAATATTTTATTCGTTGAAATGAAATTTCATTGATTTAATTAGCTCTAATGATTTCCTTTGATATAAATATTTTTATTTAATAATCTGAAATTTTCCTTTGATAAAAATATTTTATTAATTTATCTTCATGATAGTTTAGTACATTGTAACAAGATTTTACAGTATTTTTGAAATTACTTAAAAAAATAAACTAAAAACATTCCTTACTGGAATATTAAACTTTATTTGTTAGAAGTACTTTTCATTAGATTTTTTTTTCCTCCAGAAATTCTTTGTTTCTTTTGATAACATTATAGAAATCAGCATGAAAGTTAAGAATTAATTTTGATATTTAGAAGATGTTAAATATTATATACTGAAAGTCTACCCCTTTCTGCCAACGAATTGTTCCCCATAATAGAAAAAAATCCCTCAACTAGAGCAGATGTTCCAGGCAAAGACATCGCAAACTGAACCAATTTAGAAGTGTTGGGATATGAATATCGGACTTCTGACAAATCTTAAATATATCCTTCCACTTCTCTACAAAAAAAAATCTTTACAATAAAAAGATAATTTATGTACAAAATTTTGAAATCTTATTAAACCCTGGGCTTTATGCATCAAAATTTTAGTAATTGTATTTATAAGATTGTTATTGTATTGGATAGCAAATTTTGTGTCATTTAATGAAAGAATTAAAAAATTTTGTACATTCTTTTCTAGGATAGAAAAATTGCAGGATCAGCTCAATTTCTAATAATAATTTTTCAATCGTATAAATGCTATTAGTAGTAGAATACGTACTTCACTTAATCAAAGTGAATACATAAATTTCGTTAGCATAACTAGATAGGTATTAGTCTGATTAAATTTAATTTGCTCATTTTTTTCCTAATTTATGATCCATCCAGTGGTTCAGCAGATTTTCAAGAAACGCATTTGCACGCATCCCCCCTTTTTCTTTCTCACTTTATTTGCAGCTGCTGTTCTTTATTTTATATTACATGAATATACCTTCCTTGATTATTATGCAATATTTTACCATTATATAATAAACTATTCTTTATACCAAAAGGTTTCTGCTGAGAAAGAACTGGTAATATTTAGACTTTTCTCCTTGAAATTATTATTTGAATAGTGGGTGAATATAGAAGACAAACTGAAGCACAAGAATTATGAAACAAAAATTCATAAGAAATGGCATTAAGTATTATAAATAATTTCATAAAAAATAAACTAAATATGATGTGGAGTTTACTCTCCTGGATCTGTAAATACCGATCCAGGTGCTAGGTCTCACATCTGCAATTGGTTCAAAATTAGGAGGAATCTCACAGGGGTAACATCGGACTCCCTAGAAGACGTACCCCATAGTGAAATAGCAGGCATCGCTGGCCTTCCTAGAGGTCAAGCCTATATTCGGCAGTTGATAGGACCATTAGAAAGAAAGAAAAATGAATTCAAAGAGAAGAACCTGCCTGACAGTCGAATCCGTCATCAGATCATTTTTTTTTGGAGCTGAATTCGCTACCGCATGGTTCACTGTCGGTGATGTTATTTCGTACTGTGCTTGTCGAGTTCAGTACGAAAGTATGTTCTTACTATTATAAATGTATTCTACATTTGAAATGAGTGTTCCTTAATATTTTTTCTAACCTGATGTTCAAGTTCCGGAGATCCGTCGGTTTCATTTGTCGCGGAAGAAGCTCTATATTCAAGTAGCTAAAGTGATAGCTAAGCTGGTCCTACCATCGGAATCTGATAACTTTCTTTCTTTCCCGTTTGAAGCATTGCTGTTCTGTTTTTGTCTAATGAACTTTCACACATTTTACGCTTTGATTTTTGATCTTTATATATATTTATTGTTTTCTCACGGGAACCGTTTTGACGTTTTTCGCAAGAACATAAGAAACTAAAAAAGACAGATTAATAAGCGAAAAGGCACTTTTCAAAAATATGTTACATTTTCAGCCATTCCTATCGATGGCAAGATTTTATCCAATTGGGCTCATATTTTTAAGTAGTAAAAGTTCGCAGCTTTTTAGCACCATCCTTATTTCTTCCTTTGAGTTAAATGCTTTTAGAGAAAATTAAGAACAAATCACTTTTTTCGAAAACCTAACTTTCAAACAGCCGTCGGAGGCAAAATATATTATCTAATCATGCTATTATTTAAGATTTTTCTTAGTGGTATATGCACACAGCTTTTCCGCACCCAGCTGTTTTGGTCCATTAAATTAAGGTTTTTTTTTATCCAGCCCAGTATACGCACTTTCAAAAGAAAAATCTTATATGAACACCAGATGACTTCCTAAGTCTCTTGTGATTTACACAATTTCATGTTTTTTAAAACTCATTTCATCGAGAGATACGATTCTTCTTAAGCTTTCGCGATCTCTTTCCAAAGTTAGGAGATATTGCCGAACTCTGTCCCTTTTTAGATACTTATATCTGGCACCAAAGACCCTGTTTCGCAAAAAGCTGTCACTATTAGCGAATTTTTAAACGTGACGAAAACAATAACAGCCCATAGAATTTAATGTAGAGAATGTATCTAGGGATCCCTAGTAAATACACTATATAGCAAAAAAATCGACGCTCCAAGAAGGGGTGGCCCGATTGTAACGAAATTTCGTATGCAAAGACATCCGGGCAGAGTATGCACCTCATTAAAATCTGAAGTCCATTGAATGAATTGCGGAAGCGCTAGCTCATCAGAACTGCGCATTCAGCAGGTGCATAAAAGGAGTTAATCTCAATCCGATGGTTAAAATTTCTGTTGCATTTCGACTGCGATATCTTAAATCATCGGCTGTAACAATTCCTCGCCGAAGGATTTGTCACCTTGTCCGCGCATTACGAGCAGATGTCGCAGTATGAAAGAGGTCGTGCGATTGGACTGAAAGAAGCTGGTTGAATGTATCGGAGAATCGCTCGACATCAGCGTTGAAGCGATGCGGCTATTAGACGATGCTGACAAGAGTGGGTCAAGAACGGTAGATATCAGCGTCAAAATGGCAGCGATTGACCGAGGGCCACAATTGAACGAGAGGATAGAGAGATTGTCAGAGCAGTAGTCACAGCACCGGATTCGTCGCTATACTCTATCCACCGAAGGACTCTCACACATGTATCCAACATGAACCTCCTCAGACGATTGAGATATCGGAATTTACGCTCGCTCCGACCATTACGCCGGCTGTACACCGTCAAGTCCGATTACTGTGGTGCCGGGCACGATCAAGGTGGAACTGCGTTGACTGAGCACGTATAACCTTTAGTGACTGGTCCCGTTTCCAACTGTGCAATGACGACAACCTCAGACGCGTATGGAGGTGTCCAGCGCAGAGAGGAGATCCTGCCCTGCCTATCGCACGCCACGCAGGCTCAGAACAAGGTGTTATGGTCTGGGATGTCATCTCTTTTGATAGCCGGACCCATTTGATTGTCGTTTGTGGCCCACTGACAGCACAACAATACGTTGGTGACATCCTACAACTGGTTACGTTCCTTTTGCGACACTCTGAACTTACTTTTCAACACGATAATGCCCGGCCGCATAAGGCACGTGTTACTATATGAATTGTCTTCAAGCTTTCCTTGTACTTCTTGACCAGATAGGGCCCCTGAACTTTCTCCCATGAAGCACATTTGGGACGTTATAGGAAGGCGATATAAACCATCTCAAAATGTTGCCGATTTAGACCAACAGTTGCAGACAATTTGGCAAGAAATTCCGCAGGACACCATCCGTGAATTTTATCAGTCTGTGCCACGCCGGATGACAGCTTGCATCGAGGCCAGAGGTGGACCAACGCTTTATCGACTTCCTCGCTTTTTAATGCCCAAACTCTACAACAAATCGTTCAATTGTTTGGCAATTTTGATCATTTGGTATTTTTATTTTTGTATGTTCTTTACATCCACCAATTTTTATCGCAATCGGGCAATTCCTTCTTGGTGCGTCGTTTCTTTCGTTATACTGTGTATGTTATTAAGCATATGCAATCAAAAAATGATTTGTGGCTTTAGATGTTAAATTAGGCTTAATACGAGATTTCACTATTCTACAGCTAATTATTTTTCAGTTATACGATATACAAACATACATGCTTACAGAAATCACGCCGAAACTAGTCAAAATAGAACCACGCTGTTCCGAAATTAATCGAACATATTTGTAGATGTCAGGCTATAACATGTCAGTGTAAGTTCCGGGAGGGCCACAAACGATTTTTTTTTCGTAAACATCTGAATGCGAAAAAGCTGAATGTACAAACTGGGCTTCGACAAGGAAGTAAAAATTTCTGCTTATAATTCTATATGTTTTAAATAAACTTGGAAATTTTGTCGATACCCTTTCCAATTCTGTTTGTGGTCAAGGTAATGTTCTTGGCAAGGAAAGGGCAGAGCAATTAACTAAACATGCGACTGTTAGTTACATTGATAGCTTGATGGTTGTTTTACAATTTTACTGGAAGCATATGTTGCTTGAGGAAAAACTGTGGCTGACTGGAATACTTCAATTCATTGTTTCCTCTAAGTTCTCCAAAAAGATATTTTGAGCAAAAATGATTTTTCCTACGATTCAGATCTACGCAGTTCCCACCAAATTACAAGCCAACTCATGTTTTAACTGGCCACATGTATTTTAGTAAACCGTTTTAATACGATTTTTAGTAGATTTTGCGCTTGTATTGAGCGACATATTTGACGGTGTTTGCACTGCAAGTTGTATACGTATGCCATAACATATATTCTTAAAGTTGTATGCGTATGCTCTTAAGTCTAATATAACACTACTCAACAGCCATTTTGTCTCTGGGATGTGATACATCAATTAGTATGTATTTTGGTGTGTAGAATCAGAATCTACCATTAAAAATGCTCTAACACGTAAGATTTTTGAGTTTTTAAGGATTTTTATTTATTTTTTTCTTAATTTCACTACTTTCCGTTTCCTCTATTTTGATGTTTAATTTTAATTTTTTTTCCTAAAGTTTGGTACAAGATTGCTATAAGATCAACAAATTGTCATTTGATGTCAGATGTTAAACAGGAAGTGTTATTCATTAGATGGATAGATAATCCAGTAATGCGAAATAAACATTATGACCTAGTGAATGTTGAAATATGCATGGTGCAATTACTATCGTATTTATCTCAGCCTAAGAATGTATTGAGAGTTTATTTTTAATAAATAAGTGTTTCTATTGAGAGGTATTTTTATTTTAAAATTTGCCTTATACATATATTTAAAACTTACATTTACTAAAAATAAGAACTAGTAATCGTAGTTGTTGTTTTAACCACCCCGACAACTTTTGTTATGTCTGTGAGAAATTTACGCCAAAAGCCCAAAAAAACAATTACTGATTTGTTTAAGAAGGCCCATAAATTATATTTTGATAGTTCTCTTGGTGATCAAGATAAAATGTTTGCGCCTCATATTCGTGCCTAAGGAGCATAACATGTACTACAACTTTAACCAAGTGACTGAAAAGAAAATGCCGGGCTATGCAATTCTCAATTCCTATGGTGTGGAGTTAGCCTAAGGATCATTTTTCAGAAGATAACCTCTCTCTCACGAATATTGTAGGGCATTCTCTATCAAAACTAGGCATAAAATAAAGTATAAAATGTATCTTCAGTGCATTTGCCGGTGACATAATGAAAGGTTGCCTGTTCCTGCCTGCAATTTGCAAGACATAGAATTAGAAACAATGTCAAGTGAATCTGAAGATGCTCATCAAGAACCTGTAGAAAATATCCCCCCTCATTCTCAAGATTTTTCGTCTCAGCTCTTTAATCAAAAGGAGTTGAACAATTTGGTTCGTGATCTAAAACTTTCAAAACAGCAAGCTGAACTTTGGGGTCGAGACTGCAACAACGGAACCAGTGGCGGCTCGTCATTAAGGGCCAGAGGGGCCTGGCCCCACCGACTAACCACCGTCTAAATCAAAGTATCTTTCTATTATGTAAGACAGTTCTTTCAATAATTTACTTTCATTTAAAAAATGCACGCATTTTACTCTATTTTAATACTATCCATTAAAAAAAGCACTTAAAAAAGCGATAGTTATACGATTTTCCTCCTATCTAAGCCATACATGGGCCAAGGGCTGGCTTGCTCTGAATTTGGCGTCTTTTCTCCCTTCACGCATTTTTCCGTTCCGGGTTGACATATTTGGCATTGAGCACAAAAGCCGTATTGACGCGGAATTAACTTGGCTTACAAACGGTTTATTTGGCGCTGGCTTCTGGGGCCAGATCCTGGGGCCCTCGTATGGCAATCTAATTTCGGCAAATTCGGGATTTCGGGAAATTTCGGCAATCGGTAGCTATTGGCGAAATTTTCCGCTTAGGAGGAAATCATTTTTTATGTGCGTGACCATATTTTTGCAGCGCAGTCCGATATTTTTCTGTTTTGTTTTCTTGATTTACGAAAAGCGATGTACAACTATTTTTTTTATATACGTTGATATTGATTTTAAAATAAATAAATCATCTAAAAATTATAAACAAGTAGCTATAAACATAAATATTAAATAATTAAATGTGGCTTTTTGTTTAGTAATAAAGTAAACGTTTCGCAAAAGTTATATAGTAATTTTGATAACAATTTGTCATTTGAGAAATTTTAAATACTTGCGCTGTGTGCACGTGGGGATAGGTTGTTCTATATATATATATATATATTTTCGCGATTTTAATGGGCACTATTTTTTTTGGGGGGGGGGGCTCACCACTGAAACAGGTCACAAGCCGCCACTGAACGAAACCTTCTAGCTCCAGGTATAAAAATTTCTTGTTTGAGATCAAGAAGTATTTCATTCGCTCAATATTTTGACATGCAGAATTCAATGTGTGTATGTAGAGATGTCAATGGACTGCTGATGCAGCTAGGTGTTCAACATAACCATCAGGAATAGTCACTCTTTATTGACTCTAGGAAAACCAGATTGAAAACAGTACTCCTGCATAATTGCAATACTTTTCCATCTGTGCCTTTGGCTCATGCAGTAGACGGGAAAGAAACTTATGAAACTGTGGCCACTATGCAGTAAAGTGACTTATGAGGAAATCACATGTAACTGTAAAGGAAAATGTGAAAAATACTCCACTGGTTGAGCCCAATAAAATCATTTTGCCTCCGATTCATGTCAAGTTGGGTTTTATGAAGAACTTTGTTAAAGTTCTGGATAAATGAGGTCAGGTCGTCAATCATTTGACAGAAAAGTTTCTCAAACTGAGTGAAGAGAAGTTGAAGTATATTTATTGGATTTAAAATAGAAAAATTGTTCAGCGATCCATCGTTTGATATCAGACTGACAAATATCGAGTTAGCGGCTTGTCCTCATTCAAACCAAATGGGAAGGGCATTTTGGACAGGAAAAAAGATATCTATGTTGGCATGTGTACAGATATAAATATCAATGTATAAATATACAATAATATTGAATTATGAAGCTCTTAATATAAATTTCTTGTTAGTTTCAATTCTATGAAATTTTGAAGGTATTGCTTCTGATTTTCCTGTGCCTCTTGTAAATGTGACGCGATAGACATAAATTGTTTTTACCAGTGAATTCAGCACCCCGAAATTAAGTAAATCCCCTCATTTACAAACCAGAGGCACAAAAAAAGTTTAAATTTGTTGACTAGACTAATTGAAGCGTTTCTCAGTTTTTTGGTACTCGATATGTTCTGACCGTAAGGTGAGAACATATCGGGTACATGGGAACCCTGGGGTTCAACCCCAGGAAGATTTAGAAAATTTTACTAGCAATTAGCATAAACACAGTTAAAATTTTTAATTTTATTCATTAAAAATATCATTTTTAAATTAATTCACACGGTATGTTCATCTTGGCAACAAGAAAAATGCATGTTAAAAGATGACTTAGGGCTCCATTTTTTAATGTTGTTTTATTATTATTATTATTTCTAATGCTGCAGACACAAAAGACATTGTCTTTGGCCAAACAAAATACACAAAAGATACATAAGCAAAAGACACAATATTAAATCGCAGCCAAAATATCTCTAATCTCACAATAACGAGAGGTTATAGAAGAGGCTTAGCACAGGGCACTCCAGAAGATGTTCAGCAACCACATTGGCATCACTGCAGAGAGGACACAAGGAGTTACTCATTCGGTGAATGTAAACAGCGAAGCAGTCATGCCCGTTGTTAATCTAAAAGCTGCGACCGCATGGTTTCTTGGGATTTCATGTAGCTGGAGGAAGGAGAGATGCCAGGGTTTACCCTTGGAAAAATCTTCCAGCTCAAAACTTTGTTTAAATTTTATAATTATAAAATATGCAGGACACGATTTGTAGTCAACTGGGCTGCACGGGGCTTGAGATGTGCAGAAAAAGGTGCGAAATGATAGTCTAGTTAGCCGCAAAAATGTTGCTCCGGGTGAACCACGAGGAGGTGAGTCCATCATTACACCCCTTAAAATAGATAATTTCGAAATTAATGGTGAGAAAAAAATTAAATTTTTTTTTCAGGATTTAAATTTATTTAGAATCATATGAAAAATAAAATACAATAAAATAATGCCATTCAGTTTAAAACAAATGTATCTATGTATAATTATACATAAATTTGTTGGTAATATTAACGAAATATTGTGAAATTATTTGTTGAATACTAGTTATGAGTAGGAGTCAGTTTTGATAGAAGGCATCGCATGTTTATTTTATTTTATTTCTTCCTATTTGTTGCACTTTAAGAATTACAGTGAGCAGAATAAAATTAAAAAATAAAATATTTTTCTTTTTTTTGCAAATTTGCAAAGTAATTACAGATATTCCAATTTAGCTTAAGGCATATTTGATAATCTTTCCATCAAAGGCTATGATCTGCCACAGACGAAAAGCAAAATTTTCCACAAACACTTCCTCTACAATTTTCGTGAATTTTTGGATCAATTCTTTTTATTGTTGTAACATCTGGATGAGTTGTCCTCAGCTTGTACCTCAGATTTCTTTGAGTCTGAGTTGGACTATTATCGCACAAATAGTATGACTTGAGAACTAGATAATCGATATATACTTATAAAAATTGTATTTCAACATTTTCACTTAAAATTTAAGCAGCAACAACAATTAGAATGTTTATACTAAATATATATATCTGCCTTTGACCACCGAGTTTTAAATAAATCTCGACAACAGATCAAATGTAACCAAGATTTTTCCTTTACATATAGTTCGATAATTAACACCCTGAATATATATATATATATATATATATATATATGTGTGTGTGTGTGTGTGTGTGTGTGTGTGTGTGTGTGTGTTACATTTATTTTTAATAGTTTAAGTTAGTGTTTCATTCTACAAAAGCATTTTAGGATTACGGATCTGTATATTGACATCCATTCTTTTAATTCTAAATATAAATTTGTTCCATGAGGCATTCGTCAGAACACATTATTTTTTTTCTAACTTAATTTCCCGCCAAAGCATTGTTTAAACGACCCGAAAGCCCAACCAAGCCATAGCTTCTTTGCAAACATCACAATCACGTCATGACCAATCAGCGTATACAGATGTCAAAAAGCTGACAATTAAGTCCATCGTTAACCCTTGGACGTCACATGATGATCACGCGATCTCAGAAAATATTTGCGGCAGTTGAGAGAGTGAAAGAGACTGCTTTCCATAATTTTACCTGCTACTAGAAAATTATCATGTATTTTGTTTCAATGGGGTGCACTGCCTTCCCGAATAGCCCGTGACTGCCGAAACTGTAGCTTAAGAATAAAACATTTTGGAACATAGTTAATTCATTTGGACTCAGCATTTATACGACATATCAAATGTGTATAAGATAATATTTATTATAAGTATGTATGCATTTTTTTACTTAAAAATACATAGGACTTTCACAGTAAAATTCTAAATTTAACCAATTAGAAACAATGGTATATACGCAACGATAATATGCATAAAAATTTTAATGAACTGTTTCTCAGAAATGAATGTATACATTTAAAAGTAGTCTGCATACAATTTATCATCTGTGTAATTTATTCATGACTCTGGCTTAAAAGTACGCAGACACGATAAATCTTAAAGTTTAATACTAAAGGTTAAACTTAGAATGTACAAAGGTTAAATGCGATTAGCTTATAAAGCATCCAAGAAAGCGACAGAATGAATGAATACTTACCGTTTAAGTGAATAAATATTTCTAGGCATCTTGGTCCTTCTGTGACTCTGTGACTTTGTTCAAGTGCTGTTAATTAAGGTCAGAAAGTAAATTTATGTCTGTTGTTGATTTCAAAAGTAGATTTTACAAAAGAGCTTTTGAATTACACTAAATTGCATTGCATTTGCGTTTGTAAGTAAAATAGGTCTGAATTTAAAGCTTTAAACCTTTCAGATGTCAGGTTTATCTATAAATGGAACTTGTATTTGTCTTTTTCATCTGTTCTTTGTGAATTTTTTAGCATGTATAAATAAATAATTTTAATTTATAATGTGCATACTTTGATTACGCTGTATACCTATGTTGAAAATATTTTAATTAGAATACATCTTTTTACATCAAATATAATAATTTAATTAAATTTCTTTACATCAAATATAGAAGAAAATTATAGAAAATAATTGAAAAACTTTTAATTTATTTATAATAATAAATCTAATACATATACATTTCATTGTAGAGTAAAATATTCAAACAATATTTCAAAAAAAAAAAAGAAAAAATGCTGAAAATGAAATGTATTTAATCTAAAATCTGCAGAGACAAAATGAGTTCGTTAAACTACATTTTCTATGCATCAACAATTACCATATTTTTACTATAAATGCATAAAATTAATTATTGCTCAAGTGTTTCAATTAATTTTCTGATGCAACAACTTAAATATACAATAATAAAACAAACACTCGGAGAAAGAATTACACTTATCACCTTGACCTTAAATTACGAAAGTATACCCATATGAGTAATAAAGGGAATGAATTGGCGTTCTCTTTTACGTATATTTCAGACACATAAACGTATAATGAAATCACCAGAAATAAAACGGTACTAGAAATAGTATGTTCCTTTGATTAGCTGAGTAATCTTGATGATATATCCTAGTCTCTAATTATAATCACCACATTTGTGCCATCATTGTGCAAAAATTATCTCTTTCTTTAACTATCAATAATTATGTTTGACAAACCAGATAAACTTTTTTATCTTAAAAGTTAAAAATCAAAAAGAGTCTTACATAAATAGAAATAAATTAAACCATTTCTTAAATGAATATAATCATGAAATTGCACTGAATTAGAAAAAAAAATCAGGTAGTCTCTTCTGTTGAAACTATCGCGGAGTGTATTAATTTAGAATTATTTACCGTGTAGTTAGTTGTAATTCGCTCGGTGAAAAATGGTGAATATAACAAACAATTTAATATACACACGAAATATTGAGTAATAAGTTGTGTTTTACATTAATCCTTATTATCGTAAAAAATCTTCTATTTTTCAGATTCATAATCTTATGCTGCCATTAGGTACATAACTAAAAAAATTAAAAGATTATATTTGAGTCTACAAATAAAAAGGAATTCGGAAATCTCAATTTAAATAGTTAAATCATCCTTGGTTCTGCAGAAGAAGATAGTTTATTTATTTTAATCTCGAGTAAAAGTTCAAACTGTGTGTAATATCTGTATAATGTGTGTGAGTTTGTGACAGAGTTTATTAATCTCACTCAATTTTAAATTTATGACGTCATGTTTTACACTGCCGTAAGAGAAATATTAGCTTATTCAGTTAGTTGGTCTGTTTAGTTCACCCAGTTAGTTTTCTAACAGAGTAATATTATAAGAGACGATATTGTAAAAATCTTAAGATGAGACCAGTATAGAGAAACACAATCATACGTTAAAAAGCTTAATAAAGTTTAATATTTGCACAATATGAAGGCAAATATAATACCAGCACATTGTGATATAAGTTTCCATCACTTCAATTTTTAAGTACATCATTATAATATAAAGACAAAGTTTGCGCCGTGACCGCACATTCTTCGTAGATTTATCACTTGATTTACAGAAACTTGTTATTGTGAATTTACAACGTTCGAAGCTTTGCAAAAATTGAAAAGTTACGAACAAAAAACGGGATCAACAAGGATTAGAATAGAACTCTTAATTTCTACATTAGTATGATTATGGCAGCATTCAACATCAAATCACACTCGTTCTTTCTTAAAGCTCCTATGTTGTGGGTGGAGACTGACTGCAGAAAGTATAATGTTTCAAACTAGCTAATTTTTAATTGATTAACCAAGAAATTTTTATTATTTGTATTTTAATTGATCACAGGCTCTTTGTCCACAATAACCCTGCCTTCGTAAGTATGACACTTCAAGTACTCGGTGAGATTCTGCAGTAAGTTTCTAAAATCAAAATTACCCTAAAAGTGAAGGTCTGTCTGTATTTTAAAGAATAACTCTATATGTCTTACAAATCCAACTTTATAAATTATTATAGTTAAAGTAGTAATATAGTTTCAGTATAGCCGTGACATATGACTTTAAATCCTTACTCAAGTTTTTAAAAAAAGAGCTTCTAAAAATCTAAACTCCCTCATTAATAGCTATGCAAAATTCTTGGAAGAGAATGTGTGAATGGGGACCGAGAGATTTGTCAAAACTCCAATAAAAGTTCCTACCTTGTAAGATGCTACTCATCCGTTTGTAGACACTTAATAGTGTTGAATTATTTGGCCGTTGTTTCTAGTACAGACTGTTCCTCTCTACATTCAGTATTGAGCAGTTTCTTTACAGGTCTGGTTCACCGTCTCAGTCTGGCATTCAAAAATCTTCGTTTCGGAGCAGCGAAGATCACGGAAGGCTGGCCGCAGAAATCGTTTCACAGGCTCATGGGTATTTTTTTCCGTTTGCTTCTATCCGCAGGCCACTGCTCAGTACCCACCCACCTTTCGCTATTGAAGACGGAGAAGTAAATAAAAAAAGAGTACTTTCTTTTGCAGTCAGGGACAGAATCATGACTTTTTTTGGATTTTCACCAGCGAGATTAACACCGCATCTTCTCTGTTGGCCACTGTCCGTGCCCCTTTCTGCTTTCCCTTTTCCCCGTTAGTCAACTTGCTTACTTTTTCACTTCCTTGGGACTGGCTTAACTCTGGGACACTTTTGCTGGAATATTTTTTATTATCCAGGCCTTAAATTTACATTGTAAATTTAACCTACAGTCTTTTTGTGCCCTATTCTTAAATAGTGTCAAATCTTCAGACTTGCTGTTGACATACATTCTCTTCAACGCTGTAGGTATCATTCCTAGATCCTCCAAATAAGGGACCTAGGTTCAAATAAGGCTCCAAGAAGGATTACAGATAGGTTTCGACAGTGGTCGTAGAAGGTTTTGTCTTCAACAAGACAGCACTTTCAGGCTTTTTGTCAGTAACTTGCGTTCTTTGTATTCTTGATCACAATCTTATGATCGCGAGAGTCTCTAAATATTCTTATTTGTTTTCTATTTTTATTTATTATAATAGATTAAAATTTAACTTGTATCTTTTTGTAAAAAGCCATTGAAACTAGCAATTCCAATGTTTTAGCGGGAATTCTTGCTTCTAAGCTCATGGGAAGTCAGCTAGTTATATATAAATACTAGCTGACCCGGCAAACGTTGTTTTGCCATATAAATTATTCCTAGGATTATTTTAGTAGAAAGAAATGACTAACTTATTGTAAGTGTGTGAGGATGTGGTATATGAGTGGAAGAGGCAAGGAGCGCTGTGAACAATGCTGGAATATAAAAATAACACAATACTAAACATTTATATTTTTAATTCATTGTAATTTATTCTTTACATTTATATATATCGCTAATTACAATAATTTTACTAAAAAATAATATCAATCCCTTAACGGAATAGAGTGAACAATATTTTTAGCTAACACAAACAAACTGCATGGTTTGCCCACTCGAGATCATGCCACGTGTGTGAAAAACATGGCGTGCTCAAATCTAAGCCACAAACAAACATAGTTTGGCCTTGAGACTTATTCATAGTCATTCCATAAAAAATTTTGTCCAAAAAAAAAATAATAATAAAAGTATGAAAATCTGAAACATTTTCAGATTTTAAATACACACTAACGCACTATATATTAAAATCGTATCATAATTTATGCGTCGTCCCTATTTTTCTCGCATATTCCATTAAGTTGGAAAGTGTATATTATTCATGACTGTGCAGTATTTTTTTTCTTGTTTCGTAAAACCCATCTTTGGAATCTAAATCTATCTTAATATCGTCTACTAAAACTATTTTACAATATTCGCCAAGTATATTACAACTACACTTCATCGTTCTATATATTGTTTCGAATGCGCATCATAATACATGCGTATACCATGTATGTCTTTCTTGGGTTGATTCCTAATTTAACGCCTCTACTCTCGCCAAGGTGGCGATCATTAAACATATGCAGTTACAATGACAATTTTTTGCATTTATGTGGCAGTCATAATTTAGAATTAAAATGCGATTTGGAACAACATGTAAGCACAGCATGCCGTTCCATTTTTATTTAATTTGGATTGCCAATTAATGTAGTTGTAATAATAAAGTGTCTTCAAA
Organism: Cheiracanthium punctorium; assembly: GCA_038373885.1. Classification (NCBI taxonomy): domain Eukaryota; kingdom Metazoa; phylum Arthropoda; class Arachnida; order Araneae; family Cheiracanthiidae; genus Cheiracanthium; species Cheiracanthium punctorium. Next base: position 19,331 of record JAWZYV010000189.1, read on the forward strand.
TTCCTTAACTGGTGCGTTTATCGCTAATTGGTTTACTTTAATTTTCATCTGGTTCTTTTGGGAGCGCCGAAACTGTACGTACGTATTATGCTGGCGGTCACTTCCGCCAAACTACATTTTCGTCAAATTTGCTGGCAAACTATTGCCAATCGTATTCCAAACCATCAACAATTTCATGTGCCCGGCATTTATCTTGGTGAAAATTGCTTGTCTTGGAGGACAGCCGGGATAATACGTAAGTACCGTTGAAACTTGTGCATTACTCCCAGAGACCCATGACTGCAAAGCTCGCCAAAGTACGGGGATTTTTTAGGTTGGCGAGAGTGAAGGGGCGTTAAAATAGGAATCAACTCTTTCTTGTACCATAAAACACATCTTTGGAATCGAAATCTATCTTAAAATTGCCTACTGAAACTGTTTTACAATCTTCGCCAGGCATATTCGTCCTATAGGCATATTCATACTATGCCGCAAAGACATGAAATGGGAATCATAATCCATGAGTGTACAGTGTTTTCCTTTCTTGTTCCACAAATCACTTCTTCAGAATAGAAATCAATATTAAAATCGCCTAATAAAACTGTGTTACAATATACGCCAGGCGTTTTCTAACTATACTCGAAATATATTTATAAGAAATTGTCACGTTTTGGCTCCCCATTTAGCGATCCATTATCAAAAATTGCAAATCCTTGTGCGACTTTCAACATTTTATTAACGCCCCCCCCCCTCTCCACGTTATCTGGCAAACACATTTGAAAAGGGACTCGATACGCTAATGCCTAGACGAAATCCTGATTGAACTTATTAGCACTCTGGTGCTAAAAATTTTGAGGTAGACCGCTCTTGTGACTTAGGGGTATGAGACAAAATCGTATTCGCAGACCTAACGAAATACATATAAAATTTCTTTAAAATCGGTCGAGCCGTTTTGGAGGAGTATGGTAACTGACACTGCGAAATGAGAATTTTATTTATTAGACTAGTTGACCCGGCAAACGTTGTTTTGCCATATAAATTATTCCTAGAATTATTTTAGAAGAAAGAAATGACTAACTTATTGTAAGTGTGTGAGGATGTGGTATATGAGTGGAAGAGGCATGGAGCGCTGTGAACCATGCTGGAATATAAAAATAACACAATACCAAACATTTATATTTTTAATTCACTGTAATTTATTCTTTACATTTATATATATCGCTAATTACAATAATTTTACTAAAAAATAATATCAATCCCTTAACGGAATAGAGTGAACAATATTTTTAGCTAACACAAACAAACTGCATGGTTTGCCCACTCGAGATCATGCCACGTATAATTGTCCGTGTGAAAAACATGGCGTGCTCAAATCTAAGCCACAAACAAACATAGTTTGGCCTTGAGACTTATTCATAGTCATTCCATAAAAAATTTTGTCCAAAAAAAATAACAATAAAAGGATGAAAATCTGAAATATTTTCAGATTTTAAATACGCACTATAGCGCTATATATTAAAATCGTATCATAATTTATTCTCCGTCCCTATTTTTCTCTCATATTCCATTAAGTTGGAAAGTGTATATTATTCATGACTGTGCTGTATTTTTTTTTCTTGTTTCGTAAAACTCATCTTTGGAATCGAAATCTATCTTAAAATCGTCTACTAAAACTATTTTACAATATTCGCCAAGTATATTA
>JAWZYV010000190.1:0-22056 GCA_038373885.1 Cheiracanthium punctorium
TTAAACATGAAATTTGCTATCTATTTTTTTTATTATTATTTATTATTTTTTAATGCATACTCGAGTATTGCATCCAGTATTTGTTTGAACTGACTAAACGCAGTACTTACTAAAAGAGTTTAAATGTTAGTCTTTTTTTTTGTCCTTATTTACATTTTTTTATGAGAAAAATGAGCCAATGAAAAAAATGCGAAAAGATGCATAATAATGTGGACAGTGTATATGATACTTGATAGCGTATAAAAAATAGATCAGAATTAAACAAACAAGAATGCGATCATGTTTAAAAATAAAATATTTTTGCTTTTTCAAAAGTTATATATATATATATACATATATATATATTCCAAAACCCCCTAAAATATAATAATAACTGACTTTATTTACTTCATATTAATATTAATATTTTTTTACAATAGTTATTGAAAGTTTTGAAACAAGAAATATGTTTTAAGATAATAATCTCGATGAATACACGACAGTATTCCTCTCCCATTTTAATATATATTAAGATATGGTATTCGAGTTACATATCACCGTAAAACACCGGAAAAGTGCCCCTACTTAATCTTCAATTAAAATCGTGATCTAAAGGGGCGTATAAACGGTATAAATTGAAAATATATACCGTTCAAGTGCCGCCTCTACCTTACAGTAAAGCTTGATTCATACAGTCCGTTCCGTACCTCTAAGATGCCGAGATGAATCACTCAGCGAAGCAAAGCAAAGAGCATTGTTCTGACGTCACACTTCGCTGGCATATGGCGTGATTTCATTGGTGTCATTTGTTGTATCACAATAAAAGTTTTTGCTAACTCAGAGAAAGGCCATTTTTACAAAGAGGGTATGAGTGGGAATCGTATACACGACCGTACTTTTAGCCGCTGCAAATCTCTGACCAGAATGAATCCACCTTAAGGGGGTGTTTATAAGTAAAGTACTTTTTTATTAGTACTTTAAAAGTAAACCAAATGCACGATAAAAGCAGGAGGGGGTAATTTATTAGAGGGGGCGCTTTTGACGTATAGAGTATTTTCACGTTATGTCGCTGCAATTTTTTTTCCGGTCAACTCGGATATTTAGGGATAGAAAGCCACTTTTTAAGCCATTGACCATTCTCAAATGAACGAATGTTTGATAAAAAAAGTTGGTTGCTGCCTCACCATGGCACAGTGGTTATGTCACTGGAAATAGTAGACGGGCAGAGATGTGTGAAAGTCCCAGGTTCGGGTCCCATTGTTCGTTCGTTGACCTAACCGTTCGGAGTTTTCCGTGATTTTCTTCGAAACTTAGTGTAAATACGGGTTAGGACCCCTTAGAAACACTTCCCACGGAGGGCACCCCCTCCCTCTTGTGTTTGTCCTTCTGACGAGGATTTATAAGCGCGTTTTGAGCCAAGCACACAAATCCGATAAACATGTTCGCAACAATAACAACAGTTGGTTGCTATGGTATGGCGTATGTGAAAAAGCCCTATTTTACGATATTAAATTTTTAATGAAATTCCAGACAATTTATACTGCTCCCTTCAATTTTGCTCCCATTAACACTTTAACGCGCGGTGTTCCCGCTCTGGGAACACCAAACTCTGACGCTTTGACAGTTGCCAGTCACAAAGAATAGATTTCATTTCTGTAAAAATATTTGCGGGTGACATAGCTCCACGAGAATCCTTCACTTTTTAAGCACGTCATTTCTCGTAAAAAAATTGTCACGATTATTTTTAACAGCTCTGACATCTGCTGAAAAATGGAAGAATGCGAGAACAGCAGGATAGATTGCCCAATGCTGAAAAAAGGGCATCCGTTGCCATCGCTCGACTTAACTACCAGCAAGATGGCGAGCGATCGAAACGTTCATCGCATGCCACAGATCTAGAGACCCTTTTTTGACGCAGCTGGCTGTGCGCGGGCACAGCCAGCTGTGTCAAAAAAGGGTCTCTAGACACAGCCAGCTGCGTCAGTAAAGGGTCTCTAGATCTGTGGCACGCGATGAACGTTTCGATCGTCCGCCATCTTGCTGGTAGTTAAATCGAGCGATGGCAACGGCTGCCCTTTTTTCGGCATTGGGAAAGGGTTGCACCTCAAAGGGTTAAATTTTAAATAACATTCCAGACAATTTATACTGCTCTCTTCGATTTTGCTCCCATTAAAACAGAATATTCATGCTATTACCTTTGCAAAAACATTCAATGCATGTTTGAATTCCTTATCACGAGCAAAATAAATAAAAATATTTCTCTCTGCAACTTCTCCTATTTATTTAAAGAACCTCAGAAGAGAGCTGCACCAAGTTGGCCTTCTTTCTTTACACGTGTTAGTAAAATACTTGCATCCCGTGTTTCTCGCAATCTAAATATTGATTACGAATATTTCAAAAGGTCTTTCTTTGCATTACATTTGCCTCTCTTTATACTTAAGTAATGAAGAGAGAGAGATTCTTGTGTTCTGAATAACATAACCGCAACAGATGAGAGATGAATTCTCAGCGGAGTTCCAGAGAAGTGGAATGTTGAAAGAAAAGAGGAAATGGATTGTTATGAAATCTTGAAATATTGATTCCGTTGCAGTTAAGATGTAATGGAGCTGTTGCCAAGTCTGATTCCGATGAAAGGGTTAGAGGAAATGTATTAGGTGTACCGGGAAATGATGTCATTGTTTCGTATATCAGTATTTTTCCAAAACTACTGAAGTTAATAAGATGAAATTTGGCACGTAATGGAGTCTTTTAGAGTTGGTGCTAGATTGGAGAACATTTTTCAAATTTTGTAATGTATAGGAAGGCTAGGGGGCCAATGTAGAGGGGGGTAGACGTGTGGGGGAGGGGGGGGGGCATTTTTCTGGGAAGTAACTCGGCTGTTCAAGCCTCGTCAGTTGGAGACCCCCTGAACCCCCCTAATTTTTTAGTTTCATTATTGCCATATTAAAACGATAGTAATTGACTATGTCATTTTATCTCTCATCTTTCGTGTATTTCGCCTGGCAAGCCTATGTTGAAATTTTTAGGATTGTAACCTATTTATAGAAAAATACATGTGATGCCTATTCTACAGCTTACGAAATATTGTAACAATAGATTAAAGCTGTTGTGAACTAACAGTATTTAAATATATGTAAAAAGTACATGTGATGCATCTTCTACAGCTTACGAAATATTGTAAAAATAGATTAAAGCTGTTGTAAACTAATAGTATTTAAATATATGTAAAATTATGTCGCATTTTTATGTCGCTTTTTGGCACAAATTTTTCGGACAATTTTCAATAAAGGGGGTGAGAGATAAAATGACATAGTCATTAAAAATGCATGTGATGCATCTTCTACAGCTTACGAAATATTGTAATAATAGATTAAAGCTGCTGTGAACTAATAATATTTAAATATATGTAAAATTATGTCGCATTTTTATGTCGCTTTTTAGGGACACATTTTTCGGACAATTTTCAATAAAGGGGGTGAGAGATAAAATGACATAGTCATTAAAAAAATATTTGTAGAATTTTTGCTTTAAAATTTAATATATGTAAGTCTTATGCTTAGGCAGAGTTTGTTTGTAATTTAGTACTTGTTGAAAATTTACTTGTTTGAATTTTATGTGAAAAAAGGACATTTTTTCCTGATATTGTAAATCGAATACATTGACTAGTCAATTAGCACTTGTGGAGATGCGTATATTATCGTTAAACTGCCGGGAATCGGGTAATACAAACTTATCTGGGTCATCTGCAGATTTATTTTGATAAGTGAATGTGGTTTATTTTCTTACGTTATGTTGTCTTAATCTGCAGCATGAATTAAAGTTCATGTAATGAGAACACTCCAAAAATACGTGTTAAATGATTGAAACATTAACGAACTTTAAGAAAAATTTTATACATGCTGTATAAAGGAACATCTAACAAGTAATAGACATAAATATATATATACATGTAATTGGTGGACATATAAACAAGGTGATTTAAAACTCCCGAGGAAAAAATGTAAGGGGTAGTAAAGGGAGCCACGAAGGTTCAAAATCACATAGCAATGTTTTTTCAGAAACGTCATCTTAATGTACCATCTAATGTCACTTAGGAGGAAGTGGTCATCGAATTTCTTTGTCGAGTTTTATAAACAATGAACTTTTTTCAGACAATTTCATAAAATAAATGAAATAGAACTGAATCAATAACTGTGGTGTCAAATTTATCGAAATTTAATTTGTCGAACATCAACACTGATATTAGGCTTAACTCTATCTTTTAATGAACTTTAAACTAAGAACAAATACTAAAATGTTATTATTTTTTTAATTAAAATAATTTTGAATAGCTTTAAAATTTTTCTTTTGCAGATGGAATTGATATTTATCACCAATTCTGCACGGAAATTTCTTCTACTATAAAATTACAATGATACGGAAAAGAGATAGAAGAAAATAACATATAACATTTCAAATTGTTTTGAATGTGGGGGAAATGTGTTCTGCTATGGTAAGCAGCTCTTGCTAAATTTTCCAACAAGTTCTCCATTTAGATCAGGGATTTTTGCTGGCTATTCCAAAGATTCAAAACTGTTGGAACGGCTTCAACTTTTCTTCCCTACGACTTGCGTGGAAAGGCACGTTATTCTATTGGTGAATCCATGCATCGCCTTCTGGTTCAGTGAGTTGATATAAAAATGAGCAGTATGAATCGTCATGTACGTCTCAGCCTTCTTTTTTCTAGAAACATTTACAATAATTCTTATATCATTGTAGAAGACAGAAAAATAATGTACACGTCAATACAATATTATTGTATTACCTCTGATAGTAGCTGACCGATTTAGTTTAACGCTTTGACATTACTTGCAAAGAAAACTGTTTAACATTTTGAGGCGCAACCCTTTCCCAATGCTGAAAAAAGGGCAGCCGTTGCCATCGCTCAACTTAACTAGCAGAAAGATGGCGGACGATCGAAACGTTCATCGCGTGCCACAGATCTAGAGACCCTTTTTTGACGACAGCTGGCTTTGCTCGCGCACAGCCAGCTGCGTCAAAAAAGGGTCTCTAGATCTGTGGCACGCGCTAAACGTTTCGATTGTCCGTCATCTTGCTGGTAGTTAAGTCGAGCGATGGCAACGGCTGCCCCTTTTTCAGCATTGGGCAATCTATCCAGCTGTTCTCGAATTCTTCCATTTTTCAGCAGGTGTCAGTGCTGTTAGAAATAATCGTGACAATTTTTTTACGGCAAATGACGTGCTAAAAGGTAAAGGATTCTCGTGGAGCTATGCCACCCGCAACTATTTTTATAGAAATCAAATCTATTCTTTGTGACTGGCGAACAGTCAAAACGTCAGAGTTGGGTGTTCCCAGAGCGGGAACACTGCGCGTTAAAGGGTTAACCACCCACCTACGCCAGCATTCCGGCAATGAACTGGACGGAACCACATACTTTTAAAAAAAATTTATTCTGCTTTCTTTACGATCTTTACAATAAAGTTGATAATATACTCATTATATATGCTTGCATTAATTAATCAGAGTATTTTAAATACATTTGCTGGTATCAAAATTAACAATATTTTTAACTATTATGAGTCAGTCTATCTGTCCTGTAAGTTGTTTATACGTTATGAGTTCATCTGATGATAAAACGAAGGGGGGGCGATAGAAAACAAAATTTTGCTAAGGAAAAAATAATATAAGAAAAAAAGTGACTAACATTTGGGCGGTCAAAGCGTGGAGCATGTGTCGAACTTTTGTTTTTGTTTTCAAGTGGCGCATTGCATCATTGTAGCTGCCTCACCATGGCAGAGTGGGTATGTCACTGGAAATAGTAGACGGGCGAAGTGTGAAAGTCCCGGGCTTGGGTACCATCGCGACTCTGTCGACCTAACCGTACGGGAGTTTTCCGTGGTTTTCTCCGAAACTTAGTGTAAATACGGGTTAGGACCCCTTAGAAATTATTTAATATGTATTTTGTTTCTTTCGTTTCTTTATTTAATATGTATTTCGTCTTCTTTAATTTGTATTTCGTTCTGTGTTTAGACATTTTGTGAGTGGCCACGTAATGTGATATTTAGTAGTTAATGACCATACTGAGAAGTAATGAATAGAATTTTCTAATTTACTGCAGATACAGTTAGCTTATGGAGGTTTGTTAAATATATAAATGTATAATGGAAAGGGAGCATTACTTGTAAAAAATGTATATAGATTTCTATGTTCGAGTAATAAATCAGACACTGTTTTAAATTAATTATATGTTAATTTTCATTATTTTTTACTTATTCCATCTGGATTACGAATCATTAATTTTACTTAATGTATATGCGAACTTGATATAGGGTGGACGTAGGAAACATTAATATATTGGCAAAAAGTTAGAAATTCAACGGTTAAATGAGTTGCTATTATTAAGCTCTCTTTGTTTAGACAGTCCGTGCTTAGTTCATTACCTACAATATTTGCATGTGCCTTAATCCATTTGAAGTGTATATGATTTTATTTAGGATATTTAGTTTATCTAGGATTTTAGGGGTTATTATATAACTTACATGTAAAAATGGAATACATTCACTTTGTCCTTAAAAAAATACCAATCGTCTCAATTTATGCAAATAAAATTTCCACCTGTCCAGTCCGTTTGAGTTCCACTTTTTAATTGAGCCTGAGAACAGAGCTTTTAAGTGTTACACTTTCATCTTTTTTTTATGAAAATGATATTGTTTTTGATTGTATGTTATGAAGAAACACATATCAGCAGATATTTTGGAACAAAATTATGAATTTATTTATTTGGATGAAAATCAAACATTCATATGTTGTATTAAACTTAAAGGTTTACGTTCAGTTTCAGGTTATCTTTCCTTTTAAATATCTAATCTAATTTAATAATAATAATAATTATTATTTTAAGAATATTACATTTTTAAATCCAAAGACTGTCAGGATTGAATTTAAAGTGAGTATTTGTTAGATTATTATTAAATTTATGGACCTTGCAGAATTCCAATAATTCGAAAGAAAAAATAAAACTGAAGTAAACAGATTCACTGGTTACAGAAAAGTTTATCTCGTTGTCCTGTAGAATTGATAGCGGACAAAGTTTTCTTGTTGAACTTCAAGAATGCATTTGTAATAAACTATTTCCCTTAATATCCTGTATCTATTCTTTCTAGAGTTAAGTAAAACCAATTAAATTTTTTTTCAAGTTCAGAAATAGTACTATTAATTTAAAAATAAAATGTAAAATCTAAATTATCAGCTACACTAACAAACATAATTGCACAAAAGTTTTGACTGAATTTTTTTTTCACAACACACAGCGCTACATTTCCTTATATTTATTTCTCTTATTTTATTCATTTCAAATATAATTCTAAAATTAGTGTAATACATATCTATGAAAATGAACTATACTTAAAAATATACAATTACAAATAACCTGAATAAAAAATTTGATTTTTAATTAATTAGGCATCTTTCATGTAGTTTTTTAATTTTATAATTTTAATATTATTCCTAAAATTGTTAATATTTTGTGTTATATACATATATTTAACTTTAAATGATTCATTATTCAACTTCTCATTTTTCTGCCATTGTTCCATTTTACAGTCTTAGTGAAAATAAATTAAAAATAGCATTTTACCAATTAAAAATCAATTTATCAATTAAAAATATCACTTCAATTGATTATATTTGAATATTGATTATATTTAATCGCTAAAGCGATGGTAATGCATTAAAGCTTAAAATATTATAACTTTACAAATAATCAGTTTTAAAAAATATATTTTAACGACTATAAACAATTAATATATTTGTCTGATTTTGTACTTTTTAAATTGTGTTAAAATAACGCATCCATACTTTAATTTAATACAGATTGCATTTAATGCAATGCTATTATAGGTTGTAGGTATTAAAATAAGTGAAATTTACCCAACTTAGTTTTACAACATTACAAATATCCATTCAATAGATAATTCACTTTTACATTATTTTTTATGTATTGAGATTGACTATGAATTATAATTTTTTTAATTACTCGAGTTATCAAACTATACCCCAAAGTTTAGCGTTTGTGTATTTTAATAACAAACTAGAGATTTTTACAGTTTTACAAATCTCCAGTTTATTGATAATTCGTTTTTACAGAATATACCTCTTTCAGATTTTGTCTCATTTTTTAAAAATAAGTTAAGTTAAAAAATAACATTTTCATGCCTTGGTTGGCTGTAGACTATACTTAATGAATCAAGTCAGAGATATGCACCGCAGCTTAACATTTTTTAACTTTACAGTAACTTGTCTAAAAAGATTCGTTTTCACTATTATAAATCATTCCTTATTTTTGTCTTAATCTTTAAAAATAAATTTCAAATAATGTATCTATGCAATGGTTAACTGTAGATTATATCTAATGAAGTGAGTTAAGTCAGGAAAATACAACCGAATTTTGTGCTTTACAACATTACAAGGACATATTTTAAAGATAATTCGTTTTTACAGACTAAGTCTCTTAAATATTTTTGCTTCATTTCATAATATATTTGAAAAAGTTTAAAAAAATAAAGTTTCATATTTTGATCCATTATAGACTCTATGTAATGAAATGACGTAAGTCAGGGCAGATATCCCAAATTTAGAATTTTTAAACATTACAAATATCAATTTTCAAACTCCCTTTTATTGGCCATACCGCTTTAATACTTCAGTTTTATTTCATAACATAAAGATCTTAAACAGTTCTTAAAAATATTTTAATATTTTGATTAACTATAGATTATATGCGATGAAACTATGTAAGTATGGGAAGTGCATCTAAACTCAGTGATTAACAGCTTTACAAATATCTATAATTGGCGTTTGCCGACTACCTCTCTAACATTTCAGGAATCTTTTAAAAATTAAATTAAAATCAACATCCATAAGCTTTATACAATTAACTGTAACTGTCCCGTCGCACTCTGTTACACAACGCACTCGTTATCTGAAATGTATGGTAAATCCATAGTTAGATAAATTCAACCTTCATTCATTATGTATAGAAGCCAAGCCTTACCCCGATATAGGGTTGCATCAGCCTGACCTATAAATATTTATTGATACTTCCCTTGACTGTAGATTAAGTTTACTGATATGACTAGTCATGAAAATACACCCAAATTTTGTGCTTTACAGCATTGAAAATATCCATTCTAAAGTCAACTCGCTTTTACTGACTATACTTCTTTAATATTTTTCTGTCATTTCATTTTTTAAAGCAATTTCAAAAATATAATTCTTATATTTCGATTAACTATAGAATATTTGTAATGAAATCACACGGGATTCCAGCATTTTACAATTTTACAAATACTTCTAATCATCTCTTCCATGTTTTCGTTATTTTTTACAAAATTAAATCAAAAATTATACTCTTTCAGTTTATACAATCATTTTTAACTGTCCCGCGACACACTGTAACATTGCTCACACGTTACCTGCGATCTATGGTAAATCCAAAGTCAGATAAATTCAACCTTATAACATTCATTATCTACAACAGCCAGGCCTTACCCCGTTAGTGCCTTGCATCTGCCTGGCCTTGATCTTGCGAGTGCTGAGGCACCGGAGGTGTTTTTTCCTGCCCCACATCTCACTTTCATTCACAAAAAAACACAACCCGCCATCAGCTGCTATTTTCGCAGAATGCGGAGATTTTTTACCGCCAAAAGATATTTCCGCGCAAAAACAGGACGTGGAGTTTAAGGTCGGAAATGAAAGTTTGCAGCCACCCTTACTCTTATTATGCTTGATCTTGAATTCCGTTTAACCCTTTCGACCTCTATTTAGACTGGAATGCAGATAAAAACAATTTTTTTAATCTGTTTGCTAGACAAAAATAGTTTGTTAAAAATGATCTTGTCCAGAGAATTCCATCAAAATGGGTGCGTTTTAAAGTTTTATTTATTTATTTATTTATTTTAATATTTATATTTTAATTCATTACATTTATCTGCATAAAAATAAACGTAAGAAAGTTTATATTTTTTAAGGAATTAATATTAGAATATTTTTAAACAATAAAGGTTTGTTAAAAACGAATATGTCTGGAAAATTAGATGACAATGACTGCGTTTGAAAGTTTATTTACATTGCATACTTATTTATTTTTTATGCATTATACATATTTGCAAAAGAGTAAAGAGGAAAAGACTACATTTTTGAGGTAATTTTTTTAATTTATGTTTGTTTTATATATTACAGAATATCTCAAATTAATTCCACACGTGCTAAAATATTTTCGGTGGTCAAAGAGAATCATGTTCAGCCTGGCCTCAAAGTGTATTAGACTATTTAATGTTATTTAAAAATAGTATAAATAAATTACTATTTATTAAATTGAGTTATTTAATATACTACATTAATAAATTCATTTTCAAAATTTATATTATTTCCATTTTATACTTATTTATTTTTAATGCATAATATATATTTGAAAAAGAATAAAGATGAAAAAGACTACATTTTTGAAGGGCATTTTTAAATTTATATTTGTTTTATATATTACGCAATATCTCAAATTAATTCCACACATGCTAAATTATTTTCAGTGTTCAAAGACAATCATGTTGAGCCTGGCCTCAAAGTGTATTAGACTATTTATTTAATGTTATTTTAAAATAGTATAAATAACTATTTATTAAATTGAATTATTTAATAGACTACATTTTTAAATTCATTTTTAAAATTTATTTTGTTTTATGTATTACTTAAAAAAATATCTTAAATAAATTGGACATGCTAAATTATTTTCGCTTGTTCAAAAGGGAATCCTGTTGGGCCTGTCCACAAAATTATTAGATTATTTATTTTACATTGTTTTAAAACAGCATCAAATAAATTATTATTTGTTAAATAAGCTTATTTAACAGACTAAATTTTCACATATTTTATTTATATTTGGTTATATTTTATTTATATTTGTTTTATATATTGCATCAATAAATATGTCAAATAAATTCGTCGCAATCTAAATTATTTTCACTTGTTCACAAGAAAATCATATTGAACCTGTGACAAAATTAATTTGACATGTTTATTCAACATTTATTTAATATTATTTAAAATAGTAATAAATAAATTACTATCTATTTAATAGACTACATTTTTGACGGTATGTTCTTATGTTTGTTTTATAATATACATCGTAATAATTATATCAAATAAATTCGGCATAAGATGAATTATTTCAACTTCTTCGAAAAACAAATCATGCTGAATCAGTGCACAAAATTTGCTAGAATGTTTACACAAAAATAATAATCAAATTTATTCTTTGATTGAAACTCCTAGATGATAAAGAAGTACGTTATTAAAATATGCTTTAAAAATTTCAACTACATTGAAGAAATAATTGCTTTAAATTTAACTAAGTTGTATTAGTGTTTATCTATCTATCGATACGGAGTGCTGTTACTTGTTATTAGGTAAAAGTTGTCTAAAACGGGGACATTCAATTTCTCATTGATTTGTGATTATCATCGGTATAATACATTAACATCATTACCTTAATCTCTGCACCATATTCAATCGAGTTGTTGACATGCCTGGCAGTTGTTCTTTTGCAGGAAGTTTCCAATTTCTTATTCAAATGTTTTGTCCTTGTTTACTGTATTTGACACAATCAAGTCACCTTAGAACATTCGATGTTGGTAAGCATAGTGCTAATTCTACTGTTTTTAATTTTCTATTTTCTTTTCTTTCTTTTTCTTTTTCTTTCTTTTGCTTTTTTTTTTCTTTTTTATTTTTTAGATAAAGCTTATTTCATATGGTCATGCAGTTTTTAAAGTTAGAATATACTTACAGAAAAATAAATGAAAGACTGACGAATAATGCAAAGATATCTGTTTTTCTTTTTGTCTTTCTAATGGCCGAGTCAGCGGCCGACTGAAGGCTTGGCCACTACGAGGACCGCAGATGTTGTTCATTGAATTTTGGGGGCAACTATCAGGTAGACCTCTATAAGTGGTCTCCCAATTTTGAATCCAATCCAGATTGAGATCTAGAACCTGAAATCAACAACTCCAGAGATATCGTTTGAACATGAAGGCCATTGGAACCACGAACAAATTTTACTTGCACCAGGTCCAGTTACCGAACACAATCGATTGCCTGCCAGAGAGGTTTCACCCTCTCAAGCACAGGCCAATTCCGTGTTCTTACGGGAACGGAACTTGGCGACTAGACCACTGCGGGACATGCAGACAGAAGATAGTGACATAAAAAAGACATTATCTTATATAAAACAATGCTTAATTGGTATTTTATACTCTTTCAAAAATTTATTCCATAAAAAAGTAGCTATTTTTCATTATTTCATTAACATTTACGTAAGAAGAAAATAATGTGAAATGATGAAGATAGTTTGTTTTAACCAAAATAAAGATTTTAATAAGATAAAAATCTGCCACCTTTTAAAATTATTTTATATTATTTATTTGGAAGCCACAAAATCTTGTATTCTTTTAAAATATAATATATCAAATAAAGGTCGTAAATTACGAACATAAGTATCCCTTTAAAATGGATTTAAAAGTAAAAAATATTTTTAAATTTTTATAATATTATAAAAATTTAAATCAAAGAGCGAATTCATACATAGCACAAGAGGAAAATTACTGTCTTCTTAATCGTTATTATTATTTTTTTCTAATGGTAGCCATTTGTAGGCATTGTCCGATACCAATGCCGGAATGACTGGTAATCTCTTAATTATGGAGGCACCTTATTAGGTGGGCCAGCGTTGCCTCCTATGAAGGGACAGGCGAACTGACACCCAAGGCCGTGCCGGGAATCGAACCCGGACACGAGGTATAGCAGAATGGCTCTCTAACCACTACACAAACCGGGAGGTTGAATTACCAGATAGGATATTACATATTAATGAATCGTTAATATGTAGCTCTTAACTTTTTACAGGCCAATATTCCCAATTGGGAACATCAAATTAAAAATTTAATCAAAAATGAAGTTTTATCATTGATTTGAAACAATCTATTGTATAAATGTGAAAGTTTGTCTGTTTGTTTGTTTGTTCGTCTAGGAACTCCTCCCACACCGTTCGACCGACACATACACGTAAAACGACATAGAATAGTCCGTAGGCTGCTTTAAAATTCTGGAAATCCACACCTGTTCCCTCATTTTTTGCAATTTTTCGCAAATTTCAGGGTAGAAAGCTACTCAAATGTCCGATTTCAGCACATTCGTGAGCTTAGTTAACATAGATTTATATATTTATTACTTTCAATAATTCAAGTGAGACTGACGTCATTTTGATATCACTAGTTAGCATATAAAATTAAAAGATGACTTGATTTTCTGAAATATCATTATTGGGAAACTGCGAAAAATAATCATGAAAATAGCCAATTTATAATTATTTACAGAGTTATCTTGATTACCCCCCCTCCCTTACAAACGTAATTCATATCTCTACTTAAATTTGAAAATATTTTTTTATTAATTCTTAATATCACTCTTATTATTTAAACTACCCATCAGTATATTTAGTTTTTGAAAGAATGTAAATTGTAGTCAGAAATAATGCACGCTCCTTATTGGAAACAAAGTGAAAATTGTATAGAAAAATTTCCCCCATTTAAATGACTAATATCCCTTAACTAACCCATTATAGGACAAAATATGCAAAAAACTAATTTAAAATATGTTTGGATCTGAATGCGGTCTGTAAAAGGTTTAGTTATCGTTAATATGTAGTGTTTCGAAAAGGTGCGTCTGGCAGAATTTATAGGTCTTATTAAATTTAAGTTAGAAAATCATCCAGGGTTGTTTGCCTTCCTCTCTTGTAAAAGAATGAATTAGAGTTCTGAAGGGTTCGTAGTATGAAAGAAGGTACACTGTTTAAAAGTCCAGTAAGGCTCCTTGGAAATAATGAGCAGTTGAGGTGCCCTAGAGTCCCAAGGAACGTAATATGAAATATCAGGAAGTTTACTGAACAATTCAGGAAGGTTCAATTGAAAGCATAATTCAGTGTGGTTTGTGGAGTAATTTTCGTATAACGTTCCTTGGAATTCTAGGGCTCACCACCTATCCATTATTTTCAAGGAACGTTCCTGTATTCTTTTTTACAGTGTAAAAGTGGAAAATTTCGACATTTTATAGAAAACTAGCTGCGTACCCGTTCTCCGCACGGTAGGGAACGAAACTTTTTCTTACATCTATAATTCGAATTGATTCCAGTGATTTGGAATCTAAAAATAAGCAAAATGATTTGACTCTAGGCGTAACGTTACTCATTTGTTATTCGTAAAGTTAGTATAAGTACTGACCTGTGACCATTGTTAGTATTATGACTCAAAAAACTATGCCGGTGTCATTCACGATCAGAAAAGAAAAGCGTGACGGTTTGCAGTGAAAATTCATAATTTTCAAAATGTCTCATTTCTGCATTATACTCTCTTTTAGATTTAAGCTATGCCATTAATACATTACATACTACATGATGTGGAGAACCGTTTTATTTTATAGTTAAATATTTGTGTACCCACTCTTCGCAAGGGAAGAAGAGAATATTTTCCCAAAATGTGATCAAAACTACTTGTGACAAAACAAAATCTCCAAGAAAAAAAAAAGTTCTATTACAGTCTTTTCTGTTGAAAGTACCGTGAGATATATTAACGCGACGTATTCCATAAAGGCAGAATCTTGCTTTAATTTAAATCACTGAGGTTTTACATATTCTTTCCCCACCAATTACGTTGATGTGAACAAAAATTTGCCTATCAAACAGCAAGAACGATAAATCCATGTCTGTTAAAAAACACGACATTCAAAGACCATCCATACATTACTTTCTGTCAGTGTAGATGGTTGAACTTTTTTGCTACTGAGAAGGGTGTATCTTTTGTACTACTCGAAACGATCCTATTGGAAAAGAATAATTTTTATGCACGTTATTTTGCAAATACTTTAATTAATTTTACTTTCAAATTTCCTCGGAAAGTGTTAAAAATTTAGAAATCAGTTAACCCTTTGAGGCGCAACCCTTTCCCAATGCTGAAAAAGGGCAGCCGTTGCCATCGCTCGACTTAACTACCAGCAAGATGGCGGACGATCGAAACGTTCATCGCGTGCCACAAATCTAGAGACCCCTTTTTTCAATATTGGGCAATCTGTCCAGCTGTTCTCGCATTCTTCCATTTTTCAGCAGATGTCAGTGCTGTTAAAAATAATCGTGACCATTTTTTTACGGGAAACGACGTGCTAAAAAGTAAAGGATTCACGTGGAGCTATGTCACCCGCAACTATTTTTATAGAAATCTAATCTATTCTTCGTGACTGGCAACAGTCAAAACGTCAGAGTTTGGTGTTCCCAGAGCGGGAAGACTGCGTGTTAAAGGGTTAACGAAGAATACATTTGATTTCATTTCAATACCCAAGAAGGACATCTAGATAGACTGCCCAATGTCGAAAAAGTGTAACCGTTGCCATCGCACGATTTAACTACCAGCAATATGGTGGTCGAAGGAATATGGCAGTCGCCCATCGCGTGCCACAGAGCTAAAGGGCATTTTTTTGACACCGACGTCTGTGCGATGGCAACGATTGCACTTTTTTCGGCATTGGGAAATGGTTGCACTTCAATGGGTTAACTGGAAGGGTGGAGGGGAGACTTCAAAGCTGCGATTAGGCTGAAATACTTGTCTCACAACAGGATTACCCGATCTGAAATAGATCTATTTCACTGCATCATTGCATTTTGCGTGCCAAAAATCAGGGGCTCGTGTTGAAAACAAAGGATTTCAGTGTGTAACCCCATGTAATCGAAATTCGATTGAGAGAAACACAATCCGTAATACCCTTGAGATATAGCCCTTAGCCCACTGTTCGTCTTTAAAAAACGCAAAAATGTAAAGCTTGCTTATAACTAACTTCAAAAAGGAAGAGGTTATCAACAGGCCGGAAATAATATATCTTTTACTATGTTCATCTTTTTTTTATATATGTCCCAGCAGTAATTTTTTACTACGTTACCGATTTCGATGTTTTTTTTTTATTAGTGGCAGATTCAGAAAAAAATTCTGTATATAAGGGGAGTTTTCTGTCTCCCTTTTCTCAGAAATTCATTTAAATTCACAAAAATAGTCAATCGCCTATAGTATAAACTTAATACTTCTGTGGGGAGGGCACGTGTCCCTGTGCAACCCCTCCTCTCTGGATCCGCCAGTGCTTTTCATTGGAAGTGATTAATTTTTACTATATTCAATTCTGTAATTAATTAGTTAATCTAATTAATACATACATATATATCACACACAAAAACAAAAGAAAAAAAAAGCAATATCGAGTAATAAAAACTGCACCTTAAAAACTTACGTCCATTCATAGAAATAATATAAACTAATTTTATGATAGTCAGTGCATATTTACGGCAATTAGAGCACGAACAGACGGACAGACAACCAAACTGCAATCTTAAGCAATCTACCAATTTTGTTCGAAACACAGAAAAAAAGTATTTTCTTGAATTCAACAAAAGACCCTTTTTTGACGCAACTGGCTGTGCCACACAGCCAGCTGTCGTCAAAAAAGGATCTGTGGCACGCGATGAACGTTTCGATCGTCCGCCATCTTGCTGGTAGTTAAGTCGAGCGATGGCAACGGCTGCCCTTTTTTCAGCATTGGTATAGGGTTGCGCCTCAAAGGGTTAAACGGACGGAGGAGGGGGGGGTCCCCGTGATTTATGGGAGCCTCTCTTGCACGTCAAAATTTGACATCGATTATTTCAAGTAATTCATTCCAGCAGAATTATTTTTGTTGGCATAAGGACAGGAAAGAAATGCAACGTAAGAATTCCTCTGAGGACGTTCAGCGGAAACCGAAGCGACAACTTCATGATGGATCACTGAGATCATTTGAACAAATTTGGCGCAGATTTTTTAAGCCACCGTCCTCACGGCCAAAGTTTTTACAAGGTATGACGTTAGCCATTTCTCATTTACAGTTTGATTGAAGAGTTTTGCTGGGAGCATGAACTTCGTTAAAATTACATTTAGAAAGGAATTATATTAAAAAAATTAAGCTATCACTTATAGTACTTTCTTGTACGAAGTATAAGGACATAAACAGGGTGTGTCGAAATTGTTTCAACAAAATATTATGGGAGATAGGGCACATAATAAGGAATCAAAATCACTCAGCAATGTGGGGTCAAAAACGTTGTCTTCATGTAGCTGTTAATAATCACTTTAGGAAAAGTGTTGAAGTGTTTGTCAAATTTCTTAAGCAAGTTTCGTATACAATGGGCTTGTCTCCAAAAATCTCATCCAAGAAATAAAGTAGAATTTTTAAACTACGAATTTTACTCACATGTTTTCTGAGAAAAATACGTTAGTTTTTGACAAACAATGGTCGGAAAGTTCACTGTTGTTTCAGCACCCGTTCCAAAGTGATTATTAACAGCTACATGAAGACAACGTTTTTGACCCCACATTGCTATGTGATTCTGATTCGTTATTATGTGCCCTATCTCCCATAATATTTTGTTGAATCAATTTGGATACACCCTGTATAGTAATCGCAAAAAAACTTCGATATGCAGATTTTGATTTTAAAATATCGATTTTGATTATTTTTGTATTTATTTCGAAAAGATTTTACGGGACGTTTCAACTTGAGCATGCATGTGTGTCCGTACAAATGCATGTACAAATCCACTTTGAATAGTTTTTTCCTGAAATATGTACGAATGTGTGTAACTCGCATATTTCAAAAACTATCAGACGTAGAATGTTGAAAGTTTATATTGAGGATTTTTGTAACATCTAACTGTGTACCTTCACTTTTGGTTCCAATCGACTGGATAGTTTATTTACAGGGACACCAAAAAGAATTTCGAGACGCTACGCTCAATGGGTTATTCTTTGAAGCGCATTTTAAAGATATTCGACTATTTTACGACGAACGAAATTTATATATGTTATTAAAGATAAAAAATGAAATTATCTGTCAAAAATAGTGTCTTTACCTTTTATAGATTTTTTTTTTACAAGGGCACTCAAAAGGATTCCAATTCATAACGGTCAATAGCAGTTTTAGAGACATTCATATATTTCATGCACAATACCATCCTACCATTTAGTTAGCTAATGATCCCATGACGGTAGTGTGCCTTCCTCAAAAATTCTACCGAAAATCACCAAGATAGGCATCTTTTGTCGTAAGTATGTATGAATGTAACTCTCATATCACAAAAATTATTATAAAATTTAAAATTTAAGATTTTTGTAACAGGTAGCTGTGCACCTCCCTTTTTAGTTTTCGTCTACTGCAGGGGCGTAGCCAGAAATTTTTCATGGGGGCGGGTTACGACTACTGAAACTCACATATATGCATATGTGCGTGTGATAAGGGAGTGAAAAATATACATTTTGCATGGCAAAAAATTCCTCATGGGGGGGGGGGGGGGGGGCGGGTTATTTTTTTTAACACGCTTTTATTAGCTTCACCTGTATGTATGTATGCTTGTATGTTTGTAACCGACCCCTTTAGGCTCGATTTTGACCCGCTTTAAACGGACAGATTTAATTCAAACTTTGTAGGAAAACGTCATAGCTGTTGAGTATTGCGATTTGTGAAAACAACTTGCGTGAAAAGGCGATATTCTAGGCGTAAACGCAGTGGCTGTGGTCAATAAAGGGTCTCTAGATCTGTGGCACGCGATGAACGTTTCGATCGTCCGCCATCTTGCTGGTAGTTAAGTCGAGCGATGGCAGCGGCTGCTCTTTTTTCAGCATTGGGCAATCTATCCAGCTGTTCTCGCATTCTTCCATTTTTCAGCAGACGTCAGTGCTGTTAAAAATAATCGTGACCATTTTTTTGACGGGAAATGACATGCTAAAAAGTAAAGGATTCTCGTAGAGCTTTGTCACCCGCAACTATTTTTATAGAAATCAAATCTATTCTTCGTAACTGGCAAAAGTCAAAACGTCAGAGTTTGGTGTTCCCAGAGCGGGAACACTGCTCGTTAAAGGGTTTTAACTAAACCGGACAAGATTCTAATTGAGATCAACATCGATTTTATATGCATGATAAGCGTGAAAATGTTTCTCTCTCATTTATAAATTTTTTGTGAGTCTGGAATGAACACGGATAATCCGCAAAACAGATAATCCGCGTTCGGATAATCAAGAGCATTGGCGTAGCCAAAAGGGGGGGTATAGGGGGTGTCATAACCCCCACATGAGGATTTTTTTGCCGTACAAAATGTATATTCTTCACTCCTTTATCACACACACGTATACATTGTATGTGTGTTGCAGTAGTCATAACCCCCCCCCATGAAAAGTTTCTGGCTACGCCACTGACCGAGAGTATACTGTTTTTTGTAAAGTGTGCAATTCTTTGAAAAATTTTGCTATGCAATTCCTTCTTTCAGGATTTTTCTGAGTTATACTTTATCGTATTATTCTTTTCGTAAAAAAGAATACTAATGGGATTGTTCTCTTTCCTGAAAAAAAGACTAATTGTTTCGTTTATTTCGGTGTGCAGTTCAGTTTATGAAGAACCATCATGATATTTTTTATTTATTTATTTATTTATTTTTTTGAGCCCCTCGTGCAGTTCGCTTATTTCGATTTCTTGTACAAGACCGTGAAGCAGGTTTTCTTTCTTCGAACTATATATTTTCTTCTGGAAATATTTCTTTTTTTTCTGTCATTCGTGTCCAGTGATATATAGGGTGTCCCATAAATATTGGTACAACATTTGTAGAGAAATATGCACATAAGGAATTAGAATCACATAGCAATGTGGGATCGAAAACAAAATCGTCCTTTTCACTTACCTGTTAACCCTTTCGCGGGCGGTGGCTCGACATTCTAGCCACCTATTTATGCTGTACATGACAAATTTAAGAAGCATTAGTCAATTTTCCTATGTCTATTTACCAGATACTAATGAAATTTGCACAAAATGATAATAGGAGATAAAGTGTCATGCATATTTCTAAAAATGTGATATTATTATATATTTTACAGAAAAATTATCCATGTTTCATTACATTGATATCGGAAATTAAACTATACTCCAAGCATCTGCAAAAACGAGAAAATAAAGTTCTTGCGCCGAAAAGGGTTAATAAATAGAGAAAAGCGTTAAAGTATTCCTCTAATTTCTTTTCCAAGTTCCATGAAAAGTAAAAATTTCATGCATGATATGAAATAGAATTTTCAAAGCATCAATTTTAGTCGCGTGCTTTCTTTGGAAAATTCGATATTACTTCACCACCTGTTCCAAAGTGATTATTTAACAGCTACATGAAAACGACATTTCGGACACCACATTTCTCTGTTATTCTTATTCCTTACTATGTGCGCTACCTCCCCTTCAATTTTGTACAAGTAGTTATGGGACGACTTGTATATCTCATCAAATGGCACTTCTTTGCCCTGACTTTCGTACAAGTTCGTATTTATTTTGCAGAACCGAAAAACAACGCTTCCGAAATTGATTTTAATTGACTTTTACAGCTCCCGTAAACCGCAGCCATTGTTCCACAGCATTAAAGCTGTAACGACAAAAGAGAGAAAAAATCGATAAGAGATTTTTCATCTCCGGAACGATTTGAAAGTTTTTTAATTGGTAAATCGAAAATCGTAAAGGGACCGCTGGAGTTCATAATTCATCGTTTCTTTCCTAATTTAAATAGATATTGCCTAGTGATTTATGCGATGCTAAATATCTTAACACTGCCAATTAAGGAAACGATTTTCTTGATTATCAATCAGATCAGGTTAGTGCTTTAAATAGTCGAGCAGCATTACTGCAAGATATCTTTTCTTTGATGAAAAATCATTAAGGTTTGCGATCGGTACGTGTAACGTGGTTCGAAATTACTGAATCATTTTCTAATTAATTACGTTTAAATTAATAATATTAGTCATTGTCAATTCTTAAATTTTTATGTGGACTCAACACGACTTCCTTATAGTATATTAAATCTTTAATATACTATATTCTATTATACTATATTTAATATTTTAATATTAGTCATTGTCAATTCTTAAATTTTTATGTGGACTCAACACGACTTCCTCATAGTACATTAAATCTTTAATATACTATATTCTATTATACTATATATAATATTAATAATATTAGTCATTGTCAATTCTTAAATTTTTATGTGGACTCAAAACGACTTCCTTATAGTATATTAAATCTTTAATATACTATATTCTATTATACTATATTTAATATACTATAATCTTTAATATACTCTTTAATATTTTCAATGCGCTTCATCCAAACTAACCCCCCCCCTAACCTCCCTCCTCCTCCATAGCTACGCCACTGACTGCAATAATACAAAGGTTTAGCGATTTCTATCCATACATTTAAGATACCGCCAAGCTGGGTTCAATTTGAAAGGCGTATCTTTAGAACAAATTTGGCGGTATTTCGGCAAAGGTCCGCAAGCTTGCGATAGTTTGTGAAATTATAGGCATAGCATAAATAGCGATTGACTATAGAATTTCAATGAATTGAAGGTACTCATAGGCCTTTATGCATTGAAAGTCTTTTGGGTGACGCTGTAAATAAATTACCGGGTCTATTGCAATAAAAAAAAAGAGGCGTACCATTAGATGCTGCAATATTTCTAAATACAAAATCCCAACATTCTACGGTTAAATGTTTTAGAGTTATCCGAATTACGGATAATTTTTGCCGCATAATTTTCCGATATTTCTCCAAAACTCGCCACGGTCGATGATAGATGGCGTGATTCTGGGCCTGGCCCAAATATTGACTGATTACAGACATAATACAGGGTGGTTTTAAAAAAACTTTCCCCGAAATATGGACCTCTCTCCGCTTTTCCGTTCAACCGATCGAAATGTATTTCAGATAAGGTACGCGCTTGAGATTGGGATTGTTTAAAACAATACAGCCTTCATGGCTACGGTTACAGTGAAAAAAAAAAATTCGAAATTTTCCAATGGCAACACCCACTTTTTCCAAGCGAATTCACGCATTGAAAAACCATAAATGACGTTGAAAAGATACACATATTACGAA